>BOPN01001287.1:267500-272500 GCA_017312705.2 Penaeus japonicus
TCTCTCTTCTCTCTGCTCTTTCTCTCTCTTCTCTTTCTCTCTTCGCTTCTCTTTGCTCTCTCTCTTCTCTCTGCTCTTTCTCTCTCTTCTCTTTCTCTCTTCACTTCTCTCTGCTCTTTCTCTCTCTTCTCTTTCTCTCTTCACTTCTCTTTGCTCTCTCTCTTCTCTCTGCTCTTTCTCTCTCTTCTCTTTCTCTCTTCGCTTCTCTTTGCTCTCTCTCTTCTCTCTGCTCTTTCTCTCTCTTCTCTTTCTCTCTTCACTTCTCTTTGCTCTCTCTCTTCTCTCTGCTCTTTCTCTCTCTTCTCTTTCTCTCTTCACTTCTCTTTGCTCTCTCTCTTCTCTCTGCTCTTTCTCTCTCTTCTCTTTCTCTCTTCGCTTCTCTTTGCTCTCTCTCTTCTCTCTGCTCTTTCTCTCTCTTCTCTTTCTCTCTTCGCTTCTCTTTGCTCTCTCTCTTCTCTCTGCTCTTTCTCTCTCTTCTCTTTCTCTCTTTGCTTCTCTTTGCTCTCTCTCTTCTCTCTGCTCTTTCTCTCTCTTCTCTTTCTCTCTTCACTTCTCTTTGTTCTCTCTCTTCTCTCTGCTCTTTCTCTCTCTTCTCTTTCTCTCTTCGCTTCTCTTTGCTCTCTCTCTTCTCTCTGCTCTTTCTCTCTCTTCTCTTTCTCTCTTCGCTTCTCTTTGCTCTCTCTCTTCTCTCTGCTCTTTCTCTCTCTTCTCTTTCTCTCTTCACTTCTCTCTGCTCTTTCTCTCTCTTCTCTTTCTCTCTTCACTTCTCTTTGCTCTCTCTCTTCTCTCTGCTCTTTCTCTCTCTTCTCTTTCTCTCTTCACTTCTCTTTGCTCTCTCTCTTCTCTCTGCTCTTTCTCTCTCTTCTCTTTCTCTCTTCACTTCTCTCTGCTCTTTCTCTCTCTTCTCTTTCTCTCTACATTTCTCTTTGCTCTCTCTCTTCTCTCTGCTCTTTCTCTCTCTTCTCTTTCTCTCTTCGCTTCTCTTTGCTCTCTCTCTTCTCTCTGCTCTTTCTCTCTCTTCTCTTTCTCTCTTCTCTTCTCTCTGCTCTTTCTCTCTCTTCTCTTTCTCTCTCTTCTCTTTCTCTCTTCACTTCTCTTTGCTCTCTCTCTTCTCTCTGCTCTTTCTCTCCCTTCTCTTTCTCTCTTCGCTTCTCTTTCTCTCTCTTCTCTTTCTCTCCCTTCTCTTCTCTTCTCTTTCTCTCTCTTCTCTTTCTCTTCCTTCTCTTCTCTTCTCTCTTTCTTTTTCTTTTCCTTTTCCTTTTCCCTTTTCTTTCTTTTCTCTTTCCTTTTCTTTTTCTTTTCTTTCGTTTTCGTTTCTTTTGTTTTCTTTTCGCTCTCTCTCTCTCTCTCTGTTTCCCTCTCCCTCTCCCACTCCCTCTCCCTCTCCCTCTCTCTCTCTCTCTCTCTCTCTCTCTCTCTCTCCCTCCCTCCCTCCCTCCCTCCCTCCCTCTTTCCCTCTCTCTCTCCTTCTCTCCCTCCATCCCTCTCCCTCTCTCTCTCTCCCTCTCTCCCTCCATCCCTCTCCCTCTCTCTCCCTCCCTCCCTCCCTCCCTCCCCATCTGATTTTCCATACAGCTTCTCCTTTCTCCTTTCCCTTTTCCCCTCCCTCCCACTCTCTCATTCTTCCCTTCCTCCTTCTTCCCTCCCCCCCCCCTAACTCCCCGCCTCCTCCCTTTTCCCACCTAACTCCCCGGCTCCTTCTGGCTCACTCTTCCTATCCCCCCCTCCCCCCTTCTCTCCCTCTTCTCAAACTATTATCATTTCGCTGACCTCCGTTTCCGTTCCAGAAAGTTGCTCATCCACGACCGAAATTAAGTCTCAGTCTCAAAATTCGTCTCAGTCTCTGAATTCAAGTCTCAGTCTCTGAATTTAAGTCTCAGTCTCGAAATTCAAGTCTCAGTCTCTGAATTCAAGTCTCAGTCTCGAAATTCAAGTCTCAGTCTCGAAATTCAAGTCTCAGTCTCGAAATTCAAGTCTCAGTCTCGAAATTCAAGTCTCAGTCTCGGAATTCAAGTCTCAGTCTCGGAATTCAAGTCTCAGTCTTTGAATTCAAGTCTCAGTCTCTGAATTCAAGTCTCAGTCTTTGAATTCAAGTCTCAGTCTCTGAATTCAAGTCTCAGTCTCGAAATCCAAGTCTCAGTCTCTGAATTCAAGTCTCAGTCTCCTGATTCAAGTCTCGATCTCCCAATTCAAGTCTCGATTCTCTGAATTCAAGTCTCAGTCTCGAAATCCAAGTCTCAGTCTCTGAATTCAAGTCTCAGTCTCTGAATTCAAGTCTCAGTCTCTGAATTCAAGTCTCAGTCTCTGAATTCAAGTCTCAGTCTCTGAATTCAAGTCTCAGTCTCTGAATTCAAGTCTCAGTCTCGAAATCCAAGTCTCAGTCTCTGAATTCAAGTCTCAGTCTCTGAATTCAAGTCTCAGTCTCTGAATTCAAGTCTCAGTCTCTGAATTCAAGTCTCAGTCTCTGAATTCAAGTCTCAGTCTCTGAATTCAAGTCTCAGTCTCTGAATTCAAGTCTCAGTCTCGAAATCCAAGTCTCAGTCTCGAAATCCAAGTCTCAGTCTCTGAATTCAAGTCTCAGTCTCGAAATTCAAGTCTCAGTCTCGAAATTCAAGTCTCAGTCTCGAAATTCAAGTCTCAGTCTCGAAATTCAAGTCTCAGTCTCGGAATTCAAGTCTCAGTCTCGGAATTCAAGTCTCAGTCTCGAAATCCAAGTCTCAGTCTCTGAATTCAAGTCTCAGTCTCTGAATTCAAGTCTCAGTCTTCGAAATTCAAGTCTCAGTCTCTGAATTCAAGTCTCAGTCTCTGAATTCAAGTCTCAGTCTCTGAATTCAAGTCTCAGTCTCTGAATTCAAGTCTCAGTCTCTGAATTCAAGTCTCAGTCTCTGAATTCAAGTCTCAGTCTCTGAATTCAAGTCTCAGTCTCTGAATTCAAGTCTCAGTCTCTGAATTCAAGTCTCAGTCTCTGAATTTAAGTCTCAGTCTCGAAATTCAAGTCTCAGTCTCGAAATTAAGTCTCAGTCTCGAAATCCAAGTTTCAGTCTCGAATTTCAAGTCTCAGTCTCGAAATTCAAGTCTCAGTCTCGAAATTCAAGTCTCAGTCTCGAAATTCAAGTCTCAGTCTCGAAATTCAAGTCTCAGTCTCGAAATTCAAGTCTCAGTCTCGAATTTCAAGTCTCAGTCTCGAATTTCAAGTCTCAGTCTCGAATTTCAAGTCTCAGTCTTTGAATTCAAGTCTCAGTCTCGAAATTCAAGTCTCAGTCTCGAAATTCAAGTCTCAGTCTCGAAATTCAAGTCTCAGTCTCGAAATCCAAGTCTAAGTCTCGAAATTCAAGTCTCTGTCTCGAAATTCAAGTCTCAGTCTCGAAATTCAAGTCTCAGTCTCGAAATTCAAGTCTCAGTCTCGAAATTCAAGTCTCAGTCTCGAAATTCAAGTCTCAGTCTCGAAATTCAAGTCTCAGTCTCGAAATCCAAGTCTAAGTCTCGAAATCCAAGTCTCAGTCTCGAAATTCAAGTCTCAGTCTCGAAATTCAAGTCTTAGTCTCGAAATCCAAGTCTCAGTCTCGAAATTCAAGTCTCAGTCTCGAAATTCAAGTCTCAGTCTCGAAATTCAAGTCTCTGTCTCGAAATTCAAGTCTCAGTCTCGAAATTCAAGTCTTAGTCTCGAAATCCAAGTCTCAGTCTCGAAATTCAAGTCTCAGCCTCGAAACTCAAGTCTCAGTCTCGAAATCCAAGTCTCAGTCTTTGAATTCAAGTCTCAGTCTCTGAATTCAAGTCTCAGTCTCTGAATTCAAGTCTCAGTCTTTGAATTCAAGTCTCAGTCTCTGAATTCAATTCTCAGTCTCTGAATTCAAGTCTCAGTCTCGAGATTCAAGTCTCAGTCTCTGAAATCAAGTCTCAGTCTCGAAATCCAAGTCTCAGTCTCGAAATTCAAGTCTCATTCTCGAGATTCAAGTCTCAGTCTCTGAAATCAAGTCTCAGTCTCGAAATTCAAGTCTCATTCTCGAGATTCAAGTCTCAGTCTCTGAATTCAAGTCTCAGTCTCGAAATTCAAGTCTCATTCTCGAGATTCAAGTCTCAGTCTCTGAATTCAAGTCTCAGTCTCGAAACTCAAGTCTCAGTCTCTGAAATCAAGTCTCAGTCTCGAAATTCAAGTCTCATTCTCGAGATTCAAGTCTCAGTCTCTGAAATCAAGTCTCAGTCTCGAAATTCAAGTCTCATTCTCGAGATTCAAGTCTCAGTCTCGAAATCCAAGTCTCAGTCTCATAGCAAGATCTCAGAATGACGATCTTACACTTGGCTATGATTTGATGAGTTCGGGTCCGGCAGGTGCGGGAGGTGTGGGAGGGCAGGTTGCATGCAGGGATGAATAGTACTCGTGGTTAAGATATTTAAGGAGGACAGGAATGGATTGTGTTTTATATATAGCCATAGATCACAGTATAGACCTGCGCTTGTATATACTGTATGATGATTGCAGATGTACATATGTGGATTATGCAAATTTATGTACATGAACAGAAACGCGCAACGGCGTGCGTGTGACACACTCACTCACTCACTCACACACACCACACACACACACACACACACACACACACACACACACACACACACACACACACACACACACACACACACACACACACACACACACAAGCGCACACACACACACACACACACACACACACACACACACACACACACACACACACACACACACACACACACACACACACACACACACACACACACACACACACACACACACGCACGCACACACACACACATAAACACACACAAACAGACACAGACACACACACAGAAAAACCCCCAGCTAACACTATATGCAATCCCAAGCAACCCCTAAAACGCTCACACAACCCCCCCCCCCCATTCAACCCCCACCTACCCAATCCCCACCCCCACCTACCCATTCTCCACCCCCACCTAGCCAATCCCCACCCCCACCCCCTCTCACATGCCAACATCCCTGGGAC
>BOPN01001287.1:280000-282500 GCA_017312705.2 Penaeus japonicus
TGATGTTAGGATTCCCCACCGCCCCTCCCCCCCCCCCCCCCTCTTCCTCCTCCTCCTACTCCCCAACCCCAACCCCAACCAACCTAGCCTCTCTTTCTCGGAGGTGGTTCGCACAACCTCGCATCTCTTTTCTCATTCAGGGAAAGATTGTGCAACCGCGGGAGCATCTGCGCGAGTTCCCAGCGCTGTCGGCGCCGAGATGCCGTAGGAATTTGCAGGGCAAGGGGGCGTGGCGAATTTCCTTGGATGGGAAGTCGCGTTGCGATTGGTTCGTTTCAGGGAGGTGGGAGGAGCCTTTCTGCATTTTTCTTTTTTGATGTCTGAGCAACAATATCAATACAGAGTATAAAGGAAAATGTATATCACACACACAGACATACACATAAATATATGGTTAAATATATACATTTATATATATAAATATATGTATACATATATAAATATATGTATATATATGTGTGTGTGTGCGCGCGTACATATGTATGTGGTTGTATGTATGTATATATGTATGTATGTATATGCGTGCGTCATTAATGATAATTGTCATGGCAGTGGTGTACCTCCGATTTAAGAATGAGTTCCGGTACAAATTGATATATTCATTTTAGGTCTTTATGTATGAGACTGGTCAAAAACAATTTGCTGTTTGTTACTTGTGCTATTATATACAGGCATTTTGTGTGTGGTGTGTGTGTGTATGTATGTGTCTGTGTGTGCGTGTCTGTGTGTATGAAAAAGAGAATGAAAGAGAGATACATAACTAGGGAGAGGGAAAGAGAGAGAGAGAGATTGCGATTGAAAGAAAGAAAGAAAAAGAATGAATGAGAGAGAACGAGAGTGAGTAAGTGAGAGAGAGAGAGAGAGAGAGAGAGAGAGAGAGAGAGAGAGAGAGAGAGAGAGAGAGAGAGAGAGAGGGAGGGAGGGAGGGAGAGAGAGAGAGAGAAAGAGAGAGAGAGAGAGAGAGAGAGAGAAAGAGAGAGAGAGAGAATATATATATATATATATATATATATATATATATATATATATATATATATATATATATATATATATATATATATATTCGTTTCTCTAATTATTTATGATCATATTTAATTATGGTGTGCGAAATCATGTTAATCTTTTTGTTTTGTTTTGCAGCCGGCCTGTTGCGCGGGCGGCGGTTTGGGCGTGGGCGGCGGTGATGGTAGCCTTATTGCGGGCAGCGCCCAGCACCGGCGACGCCTTCACCTTCGACAGCCCCCACCAGGAGCGCCCGAGGCCTGCCTTCAGGACGCCCGCGGGACCCAGGAACCGCCCGGAGCCGTACTCGCTGTCGATGGCGCGGGCGGGGAAGCAGGCGCCCGTTCCGCTGCAGTTCAGCGCCTCCAGCGAGGTGGGCGCCAGCATCCTCAACCACGTGACTCAGTACGGCATCAACGAGACACGCTACCTCACCGCCGTCAAGGAGCCCAAGCTCTTCGAGGAGGGTGAGTCCGGGCAGCCGCTTCTCTCGTGCTTCGAGATCCGACGGTTATGTTCTAACATCTGTGTAGTTCAGTAGCTGATACTTACTGATAGTAACAGTCACCGTTGTGCAGATGGAGAGCGCGGCCGATTCTCAATACGACATAGGCCTATATTTAACTCATACTCGGCCTTCCTCTTCCAAACAGGCTACCACCTCCAGCGCGGACATCCGGGACTCTTCCTCGCCGCTTTCAACAAACAGAAGAAGAAGAGCAAAACGTTGGCGGAATTCGGCTACGCTTCCCTGAGGGCCTCTGAACTGCTGTCGAGCCAGTGAGTCTGGGAGAGGGAGGAAGGGAAGGAGGGGGGTTAGGTGAGACGATAGCAGAGGGTGAAAGAGGGGAGAGGAAAGGAGAAAGAGAGGAAAGGGAGAAGACGGAGAGTAGGAATTTAGTAAACAAAGTGACTTGAGGTGATGGAAGGAAGCACTGAAATTTGGCTTTGGGAAAATAAGCTCTTTTGGAACAGGTCAAGATGGGTTTTAATTCTAGGCCTGTGACTGATGTGAATGAAGAAGAAAGGAGGGCGACGCATAGCAATTAGTCACCAATTGCAACGTTTAGCCCAACACAATATAGTGACAGGCTTTGAGGTACAGAGAGTGTATAAGCAAGGTAATAGGATCAGGATGTGCAGCCGTACCACTTGAAGCCACAAGCTGAAACAAATGTGATTTGTGCGTCGAAGGGTAGAGGTAACAAAGGGGAATCAGAAACAAAATTGGAACTATTGCTGACTTGCAAATTTAAAATCCTCTGGCATTGAAAGAGAACATGGCATCTTTATTTCTGTTTTTAGACGAATTTCACTGCCGTGCCTGGGTATCATGGTAAAGACCAAGCTCAGATCGAGTCAACATTCGTTTGCACTCCATCTCTCACGAGTCAGCTCACACTGACACAGGCGGGCTCGTGTCAGTGCATATAAGCCCGGCGAAACATATATTCCGCAGAGCTTTCGCGGTTTTGAGACTTGATTTTAAATTGTGAGA
>BOPN01001287.1:290000-293235 GCA_017312705.2 Penaeus japonicus
ATACACATACACATACACATTCACACACGATTTGAATTTCATCTCCCTTTCCCCTCGGTCCGGTGTCTATTGTCATGTGATTATCTATTGCAAATCAAGTTGTCTCTTCTTAACTTCAACATTAAGTCTATCGTATATCGCACTTAGAAATAATTGGTATTGCCTAATTTGATTCCTTCGCATATGCTATCCGCTACAATCACGTCCGATTTTTGCGCAATTCTCCCGTGGCGCTGGACCGAGACGGGTGGCTGAGCTCCTGCAATCATTGCTACTCCACTTGCCTACCGTTTTTATCATTCATTCTCTGATTGTTGTGTTCTATTAGATGGTCAGGTTTGAGTTTTCAGTTGAGGTGTTTGCCGTACTTATATATATATATATATATATATATATATATATATATATATATATATATATATATATATATATATATATATATATATATATATATATATATATATATATATATATATGTATACGTATATATATGTGCATTATATATATATATGTATATATATATTATATATATAATATATATAATTATATATATATAATTATATATATAAATATCTATCTACCTATCTATCTATATATCTATATCTATCTATCTATTTATATATATATGTATATATATGTGTATATATATGTATAAATATATACATATATATATATATATAATATATATATATACATATATATATATATATATATATATATATATATATATATATATATATATATATATTCTTTCTTTGCTTTACATAGTAGCAATTTTCATTGATTTTGTTGGTTGTTATTGTTTTTTCATTACCATCGTTATTCTTTTACAAGTAATGTTAATAATAAACAAAATTTTTGAACTTCCACCAGACTGGAGACGCCTTTAGTAGATAACAAGTCATACAGCTAAAAGGTTCGCCATATCATATATACATGTGTGTGTGTCTGCTTGTGTGTGTGTGTAAAGAGAGATTAGATGATAACTTTAAATTTATGAGAAATGCATGTCACCAACATGAATATCAAAATAAGCCCAATAATTCTATTAGTCCATTCCTCTTCACAGCCACAGCCCAGTCGCGGGGCTTCAACCACAGCGTCCCGAAGTGCTGTAATGAGCGGACGGGCAAACCACTCCCTGAGGCTTTCAGAGTAAGAGCTGGTTTACGTTCCATTATTTTTTTTTTTTTAGGGAAATAGATTTCTGTGATTTACATTTTGTGTTTATGTATTTATTATTACTTGCGATATTTCATCTCTGTTTGAAGACATGATTTTAGATATAGACGAAGGAAAAGGCATTATGTAAATTACCCATGACGTCACACACCTGAAATCTCTTTAGTACTTCCCAACAATCAGGAGTATTTAACACCTGTTAAAAAAAAAAAAAAAAAAAAAAAAACAAGAAAAAAAAAAAAAAATACAAGACATTTAAATCTCTCATCTAACCCCCCTCCCCCTACTCCCACCCTACCCCAACCTCTCCCCCAGCACCCGGACTGCCTGCCCATCGAAATCCCGGCAAACGACGCCTTCTACTCCAAATGGAACCACACGTGCATGGAGTTCGTGCGTTCGTCCCCCGCGCCGAGAGCCAACTGTGCCCTCGGACCCAGGGATCAGATCAACCAGGTAGGGGACTGATGCCAGCGGGGTGGCCTTTCCGTGGCCGTCTCTGCCTTTGCATCTGCCTGTATCTATGTCTGTCTATCTATACCCATATCTATATATATATAGCTATATGTTTGTTTCTATCAGTATGATGCCTGCGTTTTGGAATTTTCCATGTCTCTGTCTGTGTTTAGGTTTGTTTGTGTATCTGCTTATATCTATACCCTATCTATTTATCTATCTATCTATTTACCTTTGCCCATATCTCTCTCTCTCCCTCCCTCCATCCATACACACGCACATGCTCACGCCCACGCACGTGCGCGCACACACACACACACACACACACACACACACACACACACACACACACACACACACACACACACACACATACACATGTATATATATATATATGTGTGTGTGTGTGTGTGTGTGTGTGTGTGTGTGTGTGTGTGTGTGTGTGTGTGTATGTGTGTGTGTGTGTGTGTGTGTGTGTGTGTGTGTGTGTGTGTATTTATGTGTGTATGAGCATGTCTTTGTGCTTGGGTGTGTGTGTGTATGTATGTATGGTATGTATGTATGTATGTATGTATGTATGTAAATGTAAGATAGATATATAGATAAATAGTACATATAGATGAAGGGAAGGACGGAAGGAGGGATAAAGGGTAGGAAATTTTTAAATAAACACAAAGATAGAGATGAAGATAGACAAGATAGACCAAGAATGAGCAAAAGAGCAAAAAAAAAAAAAAAAAAAAAAACACGACGGAGAAAATACAAAAGTATCATCTTGGAATTCAACGGATAATCATTATTATTCAACTCCAAATGTTTTCTCTTTCTTTCAGGTAACATCATACATTGACGCCTCGAACGTATATGGCTCAGACGACCACGAAATGGCTCAGCTAAGACTGTGGGAAGCTGGTTAGTAAATATTTCTGCATGTTCTGTTGTGACGTAGGGAAAAAAGTGTTAAATAAGTGACGAACTTTTGATCCGGCTTCTAAAGGGGCCCCTCCTCCCCACCTACCTCCCCCCTCCCCCTTGTCCCTCTTAGTACAACAGACCCTGTGATTGGCCAGGAGCTTAGGTGGGCGGAGCTTAAATATCGCTGGAGAGACTACACATTATCGCTTTGTTCAATATTGTTTCATCCTTAAAATACCTAAAACCTGACCCTGTAATTATGTTACGTGAGGCTTCGTGTATCTTTTTAAGTATCTTTTGTCTCGTCGCATGATAGGGTGGATGTATTTTCTATGTGTTCCTACTGTTCCGTAATAGGTTCAAAGTGTATACATGAATAAATACAAAGGAGGGATAAAGAGAAGGAGGAGGAGGAGGAGGAGGAGGAGAAGGAGAAGGAGAAGGAGAAGGAGAAGGAGAAGGAGAAGGAGAAGGAGAAGGAGAAGGAGAAGATGAAGAAGGAGGAAGAGAAAGATAAGTAAAAGAAAAGGAACAGAGAGATAACAAGAGAGAGAGAGTGAGAGATTGAGAGTGAGAGATTGAGAGTGAGAGCGAGAGCGAGAGCGAGAGAGAGAGAGAGAGAGAGAGAGAGAGAGAGAGAGAGAGAGAGAGAGAGAGAGAGAGAGAGAGAGAGAGAGAGAGA
>BOPN01001287.1:307260-309760 GCA_017312705.2 Penaeus japonicus
AGTATATTGAGTGTTATTCATAACGTTTTGGATGTGGTTATTGTGAATGTAGGTGTAATTTCCAGCGTCCTATATACTGAATAGGTCTCTACATTTTTCCACTAAACTATTATTGTATTTTAATCATGTTCCTAATATAATTAGGTGGCATTCATCTCTCGTTACTTGTATTGAAACTTTTGTTATTCTTTTGTTACCCCTTCGGAGTGTCCTACAATCCTGTGTATTTGATCTCGCCAAGTGCCTCGGATAACATGTACCAAAATACTAAGTTCTGTGCTATATTTATAAGAGCTATCATAGTCCTCCAGAGCCACGACTGACATTCCTAGCACGCTTTCCCAACACAGCATTGCCAAAGTTCACATTTCGAAAATGAATCCAGGGCGCTTGTCTGATGACCGAGGTTTCAACGTTCTCCCGAACACAGCTTCCTCTCGCCTCTCGCCGCAGAGGAGCCGAAACATCCTGAAAGCACTTGCTCGTCGGGAGATGCAATTACGTTCCTGATATAATGCGACATCGATGCTTCGTATTTTGAGACTGAGGTTGAGTTCAGTCTATTGGGAAGACGACATTTGATGTTTCATTAGTATCGTATTTTTTATTGATACTGAGTTGTATTATGGGAAGGAATTATAAATATTCACTCTTCATTATCAGTGCTAACTTGAAGTTAAGTTCATGGAAAATCATCAAGAGTAAGTGGTCATTTAATATTTCTCCTCATTCTTTGTCTTTGTTATTTAATGATTGGTTAAAAGAAACTACGATGAAACTAAAATATTATACCTGACCTTACCAATATACCACTGCATTATCACTGCTAGCCAGTGATAATGCAGTTTCAAATTTCAAATATGACATGTGTGTGTGTGTGTGTAGATAGATAGATAAAAAGATAGATAGATAGATAGAGATATAGGTAGATAGAGATAGAGATAGATGGATTAGATAAATAGACAGAGACATAGCGTGATAAAAAGATATAGATAAATAGATAGATACATATATATATATATATACATATATGTATGTATATATAACACACACATACACATGTACATATATATGAAGAAAAAAATAGAGGCAATGGAGTTTTTTTTTTCTCATATCTACCTTTTTTTATACAAGGAAATAACTTTGTCTGTTTCTTTCGTCAAGGTTATCATGTTTATCAATTATTGCATTTGTATATCCAGATACATTATAAATGCATGTTGTTATGAAATAAAGCTAGATAGATACATAAATAAGCAAACTGGCAGACGAATATATAAATCTAGAAACATAAAGATAAATATATGAATATGATATATAGTCTGTGTGCGTGTGTGTGTGTGTGTGTGTGTGTGTGTGTGTGTATGTGTGTGTGTGTGTGTGTGTGTGTGTGTGTGTGTGTGTGTGCGTGTGTGTGTGAGAATACAAATACGGTTTCACGTACAGATATATACATTCATATCTAGATTCAAGCATAAATAAAATCAATGCTGACAATATACATAATGATAAAGAAAGAGAAAGAAAAAAAAGAAAGAAAAAACCCGTACCACGTTCTTGAACATCCAATATAAATGTAAACTCACAGCAGCATTAATATCATAAGGTTCATGAAATTAACACTGGCAGATTGGATGTGCTGGCATAATCATAGAGCGAATATGTGCAATAATACAAGATTGAATATTGCACGAGGTTTGTTTCAAAAGTGGATGGAGGGAATGATTATCATGATAATGAATAAAAACAATTGTGTATTATCGTTATTATTACTATGGTCAGTATCATTTTCATTATCATCATTATTATTATCATTACTATTATTATCATTATTGTTATTACTATTATCCTCATTATTATCATGATCTTTATTATTACCATAATCATAATTATCATCATTACCATCATTCTTACACACACACACACACACACACACACATATATATGTATGTATGTATGTATATATGTATGTATGTATGTATGTATGTATTCATACCACTATAACTAAAGGGCATGGAGTGATTCTTCAGCAAAAGATGTAGTGTGAGTCTGGGAACAAATCTCCTTCACAGCCATTGGTCTGTTAGCACAACTTGCTCCGCCTCATTTGAACTCGCCAGCCAATCACAGTTTGTTATGCTTCAGTACAGTAGATAGTGGATAAAAGTCCTTAGTAAAAAAAAACAAAAAAACTCATAATGGTTTTGTTTTGACTTTACAAATGATTTCTTTGAATACACTCGAAAAATGAATAGAATGCACATCTTTTATTTACCGCTAAATAAAGAAAGGATTGATGGCTCATTAGAAAGACCGGACACGTTTTTAAAACCCTTTGTCTCGACAAAATCCTTTTATCTTAAATTCCGACAATCATTCTGCAAAATTTCTCATCATGGATTTGATTCCATAAATACACGAGTTTCCCTCACAACCCGCAGGAACGTCCGGAAGTCCTGCGACGGCGATGAGATCCCTAAGCTAGACCTGGAGGCTTGGA
>BOPN01001288.1:15000-17500 GCA_017312705.2 Penaeus japonicus
CATTCTCTCTTTCTTTCTCTCTCTTTCTGGCTCTCTCTTTTTCTCTCTTTCATTCTCTCTCTCTCTCTCTCTCTCTCTCTCTCTCTCTCTCTCTCTCTCTCTCTCTCTCTCTCTCTCTCTCTCTCTCTCTCTCTCTCTCTCTCTCTCTCTATCTATCTATCTATATCTCTCTCTCTTTCTTTCTTTCTTTCTGTCTCTCTCTCTCTCACTCTCTCACTATCTCTCTCTCTTTTTCTCTCTCTTTCTCTCTCTTTCATTCTCTCTCTCTCTCTCTCTCTATCTATCTATCTATATCTCTCTCTCTTTCTTTCTTTCTTTCTGTCTGTCTCTCTCTCTCTCTCTCTCTCTCTCTCTCTCTCTCTCTCTCTCTCTCTCTCTCTCTCTCTCTCTCTCTCTCTCTCTCTCTCTCTCTCTCTCTCTCTCTCTCTCTCTCTCTCTCTCTCTCTCTCTCTCTCTCACTATCTCTCTCTCTTTCATTCTCTCTCTCTCACTCTCTCTCTCTCTCTCTCTCTCTCTCTCTCTCTCTCTCTCTCTCTCTCTCTCTCTCTCTCTCTCTCTCTCTCTCTCTCTCTCTCTCTCTCTCTCTCTCTCTCTCTCTCTCTCTCTCTCTCTCTCTCTGTCTCTATCTATCTATCTATCTCTCTTTCTCTCTCTTTCTTTCTCTTTCTCTCTCTTTCTCTCTATTTCTACTTTAATGTTTCTCCATTTCCCCTTTTCGTCTAAATCTACCTTTTTTCTTACTGTCTTTTGCGCATCGACTCCTGGTTTCTCTTTTCTCATTCTTCTTCTTCCTCTTCCTCTTTCCTTTACCTTTCCTTCGTCCTCCCCCTCGTTTCCTTTTTTCTTTATCTCAGCTCTCTTATCACCTGTATCCTTCTTACTCTTTTTTTTCTCTTTTCCTTCTTTCTCTTTTCCTTCTTTCTCATCTCTTTTTCGCCAATCTCATTTTCTTCTTCGTCTCCTTTTTTGTACTCTTTCCTCCTATTTTCCTCCTTCTCTATTTTGCCTTCTTTCCTCTTCCTTTCTCCTCCCTTTTCTCCAAGCTATTCACATTCCTTTTCCTCTTTCTCTTCCTTTTTCCTTCCTCCTCACCTTCGTCCTCCCTCTCTTTTCCTCCAATTCTTACTTTTTTCTTATTTTCCATTTTCATTTTTCCTCCTCCTCTTCCTTCTTCTCAAGGTCCTTCCCTTTCTCTACCCCCATCTCCTCCTCTTCTCACCCCTCTCTTTCCTCCTCTTCTTCATTCTCTTCCTCATCATCACCCTCTTGTCCTCTTCTCCTCTCCCCTTCCCTCTTCTCCTTCTAATTTCCCTCGTTCCCTTCGTCCTCCTTTTTCTCCTTTTCCTCTTTCTTCCCATCCCCTTCTTCTTCCTCAACTTCATGTTACTTCTCCCCTACCTCCTCCAACTTTATCTCTACCTTTTTCTTTCTACTCTTCGTCATCCTTCTACTGTTCCCCCTCCTTCAGTTTCCTCTTCCTTCTCCCCTCCTTCCCCTCTTTTCCCTCCTACCACTCCTCCTCCTCTATTCATCCTCCTTCCCCTCCTCCTCCTCCTTTCCCTCCTCCTCCTCCCACTCCTCCTCCTCCTCCTCTCCTCCTCCTCCTTCCCCTCCTCTTCCTCCTTCCCCTCTTCCTCCTCCTCCTTCTCCCCTTCCCCTCTTTCCCCTCCTCCTCCTCCTCCTCCTCCTTCCCCTCCTCCTCCTCCTCCTCCTCCTCCTCCTCCTCCTCCTCCTCCTCCTCCTCCTCCCCCTCTTCCTCCTCCTCCTCCTCCTCCTCCTCCTTTCCCTCCTCCTCTTCCTCCTTTCCCTCCTACTCTTCCTCCTTTCCCTCCTCCTCCTCCTCCTCCTCCCTTACCTCCTCCCCCTCTTCGGAGAAAACGTACACTTATTACATCCATGTATGTTTGTATGTGTAGACACGGATAAGGTAACGTTTGATATCATTTTGATGTGGCGGGGGCAGACTTTGCAGATGAGGATATCTATGTTTTTATCTATACATATATAGATGCGTACATACGTAAAGGGATAGAGGAAGATTCACACACACATACAAGCACTGATGCAAACACATGCAAGCACACACACATACACACACACACACACACACACATACACACACACATACACACACACATACGCATATATGCAAGCGCTGACGCAAACACATGCAAGTACATACACAGGCACAGACACACATACAAGCAAACACACATACACTCACATGCACTGACGCAAACACATGCAAGCAAACACACAGACACACACACACAAACACACACATACACTCACAGACACACACACACACAAGAAGACACACATACATTCACAAGCACTGACACAAACACAAGCAAGCAAACACACCAAACACACACAAATACCCACACACACACACATAAAACCATCCATCCCACACACACACACAGACCCCGTTACTCCACCCTCTCAACTCACCTTAACTCTTCTCCCATACAAACAAGCAACTCCCTCTCTTCCCCCC
>BOPN01001288.1:25000-27500 GCA_017312705.2 Penaeus japonicus
TTCTTCTTCTTCTTCTTCTCCTCCTTCTTCTTCTTCTTCTTCTTCTTCTTCTTCTTCTTCTCCTTCTTCTTCTTCTTCTTCTTCTTCTTCTTCTTCTTCTTCTTCTTCTTCTTCTTCTTCTTCTTCTTCTTCTTCTTCTTCTTCTTCTTCTTCTTCTTCTTCTTCTTCTTCTTTCTTTTTTTTTTTTTTTTTTTTTTATTATTATTTTTTTTTTTTTTGGCTAACGTCACACCGAGATCAAAACAGACTCAAGTCGACCTCAGGAAAACGCGTTGCTGATCCTGCTCAAGATTTCGCTTAAGACGAGCCATTCTGAAGCTCGTAAGGGACTCACTTTGACATCTCATACTCCTTGTTGTGACTCTTGTTTGTTGCCACAGCGAAGGATAGACACAGACAGACACACACGCAAATACACACGCACACACACACATACATACACACACAGCTATATATCTATATCTATATCTATCTATCTGTCTATCTGTCTATCTAACTATCTATCTATCTATCTATACATATACATATACATATATATATAGATAGATTGATAGATAGATAGATAGATAGATAGATAGATTGATAGATATAGATAGATAGATAGATAGATATAGCTAGATAGATAGATAGATAGATAGATAGATAGATAGAGAGCGAGAGAGAGAGAGATAAATAGAGAGAGACAGACAGACAGACAAACACACAGACAGATAGGTATGATAGAAAAAAAACAACAACAACAGAAAAAAATAGAGAGTTAAAGAGCTAATATATAGTTAGTCATGAGGTAGAAAGAAAAGAGGAAAAAAAAGAAAAAAAAAGAAAAGAAAAAAAAGAAAAGTGAACTCTGTATGACTCAGTTCCTCAGTTATGAACATCAACCTCTGAAGAAAAGAAATATTAACCGTAAAAAAAAAACAAGCACAACATGACTTAATATATGTTTATTGCGTTTTTGGGTTCGAGACGTTTTGCGTTATTAAAGTCAACAAGGATGTAGATGTTGTACCAAAGGGAGAGAGAGAGAAAGAGGGGGAGGGAGAGGGAGAGAAATACAGAGAGAGAGAGATAGAGAGAGAGAGAGAAAGATATATATGTATACATACATATATATATATATATATATATATATATATATATATATATATATATATATAGAGAGAGAGAGAGAGAGAGAGAGAGAGAGAGAGAGAGAGAGAGAGAGAGAGAGAGAGAGAGAGAGAGAGAGAGAGAGAGAGAGAGAGAGAAAGTGAAAGACATAAAACCTCGAAAAAACAGAAAAAAAAAAACGTTGAACTTACATATCCAATTAAATAATTGAAGATGGACGAAAACCGGACTCGAGTCGTTATCAAGAGCACAGAAGGAAATTCGAACAAGGAGGGAGGAGAGGAAGGAAGAGAGGAAGGAAGAGGAAGGAAGAGGAGAAATAGGAGGAACAGGAAGAGGATATGGCTGGTCTTACGAGACAATGAATGATTCAGAGAACACGAGTAAACCTAAATAAAAGGAAGGAGGAAGAGGAGGACCGGGAAGACGAAGAGAGAGAAGGAGGGGGGAAAGGAGGAGGAGGAAGAAAAGGAAGGGGGAGAAGAAGAAGAGAGAGGGAGAAGGAAGAAGATATATAGAGAGAAGGAAGAGGGAAAGGGGGAGGAGGAAGAGGAGGAGGAAGAAAAGGAAGGGGGAGAAGAAGAAGAGAGAGGGAGGAGGAAGAAGATATATAGAGAGAAGGAAGAGGGAAAGGGGGAGGAGGAAGAGGAGGAGGGGGAAGAGGAATAGAAACAAGGAGGGGGGAGGGAGAGGAGACAGTGGGAGAGAAGGAAGAGGAAGAGGGTAAAGGGGAACAAAAAGAAGGAGCAGGAGGAGGAGGAGAAAGGGAAATAGAATAAAAAATAAATGATGAAGAAGAGGAGTAAAAAAAAGAGGGAGGAAGAGTAAGGGAAACAGAAAGAAAGAAGAGGAAGAGGAAAGCGGACAGGAAAAGGAGGAAAGACTAAAATGCATCTGATTATGCATGGAAACTTCTAAAAGCCATCGGATTGACACAAATCCACGGGAAAATAAAGACAAAATTCATTGAATCGATAATCTATGATAGATTTTAAATTTATTTCATTGGCAAAGGAAGTTTAATCCATTTAATGCTGGAGACTAAGAGATAAGGTATTTATATTACTTGTGAAAATGATTATTACTAGATGGAGTGATCATTAGGCTCATTTAACGTGGCTTCGTATCGGATTTTGGTTCTTGGATGTAGATATGTCTTATTGTCTCTCTCTCTATCTATCTATCTCTACTCTCTCTCTCTCTCTCTATCTCTCTATATATCTGTCTCTATATATCTGTCTATACAGATATTGGAATAAACAAATAAACAAATAAAACACAAATGAAAAAGGAAGATTCGAAAGGAAAGCGGAAAAGAAATTTAATGAAATGAACGAAACATAAAAAGAAGAAATAAGATAAGAGAGGAATTAAGAAAAAAAAGAAAAAA
>BOPN01001288.1:32500-40000 GCA_017312705.2 Penaeus japonicus
AGAGAGAAATAGAAAAAGAGAGAGAGAGAGTGTAATGGTGTCTTAGTCTGTTGGAACTAATAACCCACACAAAATAGATATATGTAACGCCAGACACAGAGCTTACACAATTCAGGTTTATTCCATAACGCAGATAGTCTGACATTATGGTACACGAAATATAGTACACAATACAGTACAATGATCACAGTAATAAACACCATTATGACACACATATAAACAGCTGGAGAAATCCGGTGCCAGCGACAGCGGAGTCGATCCCGGTCTGTCTGTATGTCCCATATATCCAGCTTATATGGAAGGGTTTCCCATCCGCCGTCCCCAGTGGTTACGCGGGACAGGCTGTAGTCTGGAATGTAGGGGGTGTGGTAGTCATAGGTATTTTAGCTCTTTTGAGGGTCAAAGTACTTGGAAGACAACTATATTAATATTTGTATATTGATTTATTGATGTATTTGATATCATATATAAACAGACTATATAATCCTCATAGACAGAGAGAATGGGGGAAAGAGAGAGAGATAGATAGACAGATCGATAGAGAGAGAGAAAAAAAAAAGATAGATCGGTAGAGAAATAGATAGATAGAGAGAGAGAATGACGGAGAGAGAGAATGACGGAGAGAGAGAAAGAGAGAGCGAGAGAGGGAGAGAGTAAGAGAGAGAGAGGGTGAGAAAGAGAGAGAGAGATAATTAATATAACAGAAAGCAGGAATACATAAAGATGAAAGAAAGGAGAAAAAGAGAAATGATATTAATGAAACATTTTCAACTGACTTTTCCGGTTCTTTCAATACTGCCAGTCTCTGTTTTTCTTTTATTACTATTATATATATATATATATATATATATATATATATATATATATATATATATATATATATATATATGTGTGTGTGTGTGTGTGTGTGTGTGTGTGTGTGTGTGTGTGTGTGATATATATATACACACATACACACATACACACACACACACACACACACACACATATATATATATATATACAACAAAACATCCCAAAATCCAGCGCATTTTTCCAGGGTACTTTCTTAAAGAGTGGCGGCTCTTACCTTAGAGCAAATATATTTAGACAAGTAGGGCGCCATGACGCAGTTGGTGTGAAAAAGAAAAGTGGTAGAGGAAAATTTGGAAGAGAGAGAGAGAGAGAGAGAGAGAGAGAGAGAGAGAGAGAGAGAGAGAGAGAGAGAGAGAGAGAGAGAGAGAGAGAGAGAGAGAGAGAGAGAGAGAGAGAGAAATAGAGGGACTGTACTTTTGTGTGTGTGTATGTGCCTGTGTGTGTGTGAGAGAGAGACCAAGAAAAAGAGATAGAGATAGAGATAGATAGATAGAGAAAGAATACCATCAAGCAAATTCTTACTGTTTCTGCTTTTCGAGACTGGTGTATGTGCTTGTGTACACCTGTTCGTGTATGTGTGTTTGTCTACGATCATGTGCGTGTGTATAAACGTTTGTGTGCATGTGTATTTACGTGTATGTTGATTCATGTACGTCCACCTGCATATCCACACGTCTATGTGTACGTGTATATATATACAGCCATTAATGTGTGGTTGCGTCTCCCATCTCCTTTTCCAACGGGCTTTCAGCGACAGGATAAAGCTTGTTAGCCATCTTGACAAGGTCGTTCGCTTGGCTTGACTTGGCTTGACTTGGCTTGACTTGTACCAAGATCTGGCTTCGTCTTGGTAGCAAGCTGGGTTCCCTGACGGATCGATGGGCTCCGCGGGCAACCAGCCAGAGTGGAGGGTGGCAAACCTCCTTCTGTACACATAGAAGAGTAGAGAGAGGGAGAGTGGAAGCAGTGATGAGAGAGAGAGAGAGAGAGAGAGTATGAGAGAGAGAGAGGGGGGGAGGGAGGGAGGGGGAGAGAGAGAGAGAGAGAGAGAGAGAGAGAGAGAGAGAGAGAGAGAGAGAGTGTGAGAGAGAGAGAGAGAGAGAGAGAGAGAGAGAGAGGGGGGGGGAGGGAGGGAGGGAGGGAGGGAGGGAGGGAGAGAGAGAGAGAGAGAGAGAGAGAGAGAGAGAGAGAGAGAGAGAGAGAGAGAGAGAGAGAGAGAGAGAGAGAGAGAGAGAGAGGGAGGGAGAGAGAGGGAGAGGGAGGGAGGGAGGGAGGGAGGGAGAGAGAGAGAGAGGGAGAGAGAGAGAGAGAGAGAGAGAGAGAGAGAGAGAGAGAGAGAGAGAGAGAGAGAGAAAAAGAGAGAGAGAGAGAGAGAGAGAGAGAGAGAGAGAGAGAAAGAGAGCAGGGAACGAAGAGCAATACCCCGAACAAAAGGACTCGTGTTTTTTTCATCTTGCACAAAAAATGAGAGGATGAAAGTCAATAAGGAGAGCAGTTAGTTACAAATGAAAAAAAAAAAGGTTTCACCGTTGGTATTATCGTTCTGTATTTCCGACGTAGCGAAAAGCCGGTTCTGGAAACAAAGTCTTTTAAAACGTGACATATAGAGTCACTTTTAGAGAACTGTCACTTACCGAGAAGATCAATTCATATATATAGCAAAAGCCATGATACCTATAACTATATAATATAATATATTAAAAAAAAAAACATTTTCACATTTCTATTTTCTTTCGAATTCCCTTTTGCTCTTTCCTTCTTAATCATGTGGGAAAAGATTCTCTCGACAGCTTCATGGCAGGAAAGACTTCATCTGTTTCTCTCGAGGTTTCTTTATTGTCTCGCTATTCTTTCTATCTTAAAGTACAAGAGCAAGAAAGATCTGTGCCGCTTCGACCACGTGCAAGAGAGAGAGACAGCTGCAACGAAAGATCATTTGTATTCTGTTTGCATAGGTAGGTGTATATCCTGAGAGCGTGTGACGAAAGAGTCTGTGTTTATTTCCATTTGATTTATGGTCTACGTGAGCGTGGGTCGTTCTTTTAGCTTTTATCGGTTCTTCCTTAACTTCTTGTTATTCTTGTTGTTATTCTTTGATTTGAGTTTTGTATCATTTCTGTATATTATTAGGAATTCGTACGTTCTTATTATGCTTTATGGTATATCTTACCAGGCGAGTTGAAGGGAAAACGTGCAAACAAAATGGAGATCCAGCCGTTCTAAAGGGACGACCTATCCTAACAGAGGAAACGTTATTCAATGGCTATTCTAACCTCTTTCATACTTACCTGATGTGATTCATTCTGATGTTTCACAAGATTTGTAACTCTAACATCATTATCAGCACGATAATAGACACGCTGTCATAAACGTTGCAAATGTTTTTTTGTTTTTGTTTTTTTTTTCCCCCAGTTTTCTTGTACCTTCATTAATATTAGGCGAATGTACCGCTATCTCCCGAGTGTGTGATTTGACTTTGAATTAAGTATTATGCCTTACTGTTTTATTGAATATATTAGTACTGTTTCTTTTGTGTCGTTTCTGTTATTTGTATTGCTGATAATGCCATTGTTATTAGTAGTACTGATATTGTTGTACTGTTTGCAATGATAATCATCCTATGGTGCTCCTGTTATTGTCATTTTTAGTTGATTTACTTTGTTCATTAGCAATGATGTCGCTGCGTTCTCATTATCCAGAATTATATTGTTGTAATGATGCTGTGGAGTTGCTGTTAGTATTGCAAGTACAGGTATTTGTTTTCATTATTATTGACACTGGCAATATTACAGCTAGATTGTTACTATTGTTTAAGGTCTGTTGTTCGCGCTGTTATAGTTATCGATATTATCCTTAATGTTGTTGTTATTAATGTTATTATCAAGATTGTTGCTGTTGCTTATCATATCATGTCAGTATCGTTATTATCATTATTTCTGTCATGTTGATGGGGATGGTATCATTTCTGTTGCCATTATCATATGCTGCTACTCTTTCGCTCTTACTCTCTCTCTCTCTCTTTCTCTCAATATCTCTCTCTTTCTCTCTCTCTCTCTCTCTCTCTCTCTCTCTCTCTCTCTCTCTCTCTCTCTCTCTCTCTCTCTCTCTCTCTCTCTCTCTCTCTCTCTCTCTCTCTCTCTCTCTCTCTCTCTTTCTCTCAATATCTCTCTCTTTCTCTCTGGCTCTCTGGCTCTCTCCACTTTAAATGGATTTTACAACTTGACGCGGACAACTGAATTTTATTTTTAGCTTTCGGCCACTTTTAGTATAATATCGTTTTGGACTGGATTCGAAATATTTTTTTTCCCAAATATATATGTTTATGTATATGTATATATATATATATATATATATATATATATATATATATATATATATATATATATATATATATATATATGCATAAATATATGTATACACACAAACACACATACAAACACACACACTAACAAACACACACACACACACACTGCCACACACACACACAAACACACACACACACGAAACACATACAATTTATAAACTCTTTTTAGAACTGAGGATGAAAAAAAAAAAAAAAAAAAAACATTACATAAAATATATTAGACTAAAGGGAACCCATTCAAACTTCCCTTCCTTGATGTTAATGGGGAAAGTAAGGGTCGTAGTTAATGGTAGGCTACCTGGTTCTGAATGTAAACTATTCATAGAGTCACGAAACCAACTGAAAAGCTTATTAAATCTTAATAAAGATACTGAAGAGTGTCATAGAGTGTGGTAGTGGGTGAAGTGGTTAGTCTCGTTTCTGTGTAAATATATATATATATATATTTTTTTTTTCTAGCTTAAAGGTTTAATTCTAAAGTATATGATATTACATGCGATATAAATGCTTTTGTTCTTTGATGTTGTTATCTTCCAGTGTTATGCAGATCTAAATCTTTCCTTTTTTTATTCTATTTATTTACTTATTTATTTTATTAATTTGTATTTCCTTTTATCTTCTTTACATGCTCAGCTTTAACCTTTTCTTAGCTTGGAATGGAGATACTATCAGTAGACGGGGGTGGGGTGGGGGTGAAGGGGGGGGGGTGATTTTGAATTTAAAACAACGGGCCCCAAAATCCGGGAACTTCACCCAAGATATACCTGTGTCTAAATCCAGGATTAAAAAAAACCGGCCCGTAAAGTCGGATCATGTCAGGATACGACACTGATAGATAAAGAAGTTCGAAAAAAAAAAAAAAAAAAAAAACATGATCAAATTAGTACATTTGATAATAATCTCGGAGGAATAACTTAAAATCTCAATAGGTCTTAATGAAGGAAGCGGTTTGAGAGAAAATACTTCAAAATATTGTCCTGAAATCCGAAAAATATGAGAAAAAAATGACTCAAAAAAAGGAAAAAGAAAAAAAGAAAAAAAATCCTGGACAGATCAAAAAATTACCATAAAAATGATAAATCTCTGTCGAACGATCTTTGGAAATTAGCCCCCCCCCACCCCCCACCCCACCAGCAAGACTCATTCTCCTACTAAACCGCTTAGTCATGTATCCGTTGTCCAGTTTATCATCGTTACTAATATGATAACGTATCATAAGAGATACATAACTGCAGCTTACTTAACTTAGATCGCCTTGTTAGATATGCAGATGATGTTCTAATCCAAGACCCGTTGAGACGTGTTTTATTTCCCTTTCCGTTTCCTGTTGCCTGTTTGTCTAGACAGCCTAAGAAGAATCAGTGCCTCTGCAAGCATTTATCATCCCGTTCCTCTCTTTATTCCGATACAGAGGCAATATCTATGAAAGTAATTATCGTAAGGTAATCCTCGAGATCAACATGGGGTATTATAAGACCACGATCTCAAGGTGATTAGGCGATTTAAGTGAAAAAAAAATCGTATACTACAGTTGGGATTAAGTCATCTCGTGAGAGTACAGAACAGATGATCAGCTTGGATGGCATATTGATTCTTCCCCCGGTACATTTCGAAGGGGAAGTGGGGGGGGGGGTTATAACCGACTTTAATCTATCACGTTCGTGAATTTGACGTTGATAGTGATAATAGTGACATATTTCACCTCTATATAGTCTTCAGCCTCGCGTTTCTCAAGGTCATTATATACAAGATTCCTTTCGTTGGATGTCTCATATTTCAAGGAAAGAAAAGCCATATAGACTTCCTCTCCGGTACTATCACTCCTCCGCACTCCATCTTTAAGGAAATTCCAGAGAACAAAACGTCATTCTCCCGAGCCTTCTCGATCCAAACATGACTTGTAGCTCCTGTCTCCTTTGGACGCAATGATTACCATAGTCCCCCCTCCCCTCTGTAGAAAAGAAGGGTATCCCGGGCGCTGGTCCAACGAGGAATCATGTTTAGTACGGGTTATGTCCTATTTACGATCATAAATACCGAAGACTCGTTATACCCCATTTACGATCATAAAATACCGAAGACTCGTAAATTACCGGGGAAGATACGACGCTACCTTGAAAGTTATTCATATGAGCATTATCATACATACTACCACCAGAAGACTACAAATGCCCTTGGCTTTTATACCCTCCCTTGATAACATTCCGTAGGCATTGTATTCACAACTCTGTTAGACTTCCTCGTCCAAACAACTTTATAACGACCATCAGAAATTGTTGATTGTTCCAAGGGTCTATATTACCCACTAAGTAGTGTTGTAGAGCCTTGCTGACACTACTTCTGGAGTGGGAGATACTACATATCTCTCTCACTCTTCCTTTCCCTCCCTCACTCTCCCTCCCTTGCTCCCTCCCCCAATTACCTTTCACTTTCCCTCCTTCCCACCTTTCCTTCTCTCTTCCACCCTCCCCCCTTCTTCCTTTATCTATCACTCCCTTCCTCTCCCTTTCCCTCTCCCCCCCTCTCTCTCTATCTTCTTCTCTCTCCTTCTCCCAACTTCCCATCTTCTCCCTCTCTTCATCCCTCACTCACTTTCCCTTTCCCACACCTTCTCTTTTTCCTTCTCCCTACCATCCCCCCCCCCCATCCTTCTCCACCATTCATCCCTCACTCTCCCTGTCTCTTCTCCTTTTCCATCTCCCTCTCATTCCTTCCCATCCTCCCTCTCCCCTACTCTTTCACCCCCTCCATTCTCCTCCCATTTCCTCACCCTCTCCCTCCCTCCCTCTCTCTCCTTTTCTCTCACTCCCTCTATCCTCCTCATTATCCTACTCCCTCTTCCTCTCCATCTCCCTCCCTCCCTCTCCTTCTCTCTCACTCCCTCCATCCTCCTCATTATCCTACTCCCTCTTCCTCTCCTCTCCCTCCCTCCCTCCCTCCCTCTCCTTCTCTCTCACTCCCTCCATCCTCCTCCCTTTTCCTCTCCCTCTCCCTCCCTCCCTCTCTCTCCTTCTCCCTCCCTCCCTCCCTCCCTCCCTCTCCCTCTCTCACTCCCTCATCTTCCTCCATTTTCCTCTCCTCTCTCTCTCACTCCATCCTCCTCCCTTTTCCTCTCCCTCTCCTTCTCTCTCACTCCCTCCTTCTCCTTCTCTCTCAATCCCTCCAACCTCCTTCCTCCCTCCCTCTCCTTCTCCTCTCTTCTCCTCTCTTCTCACAAACCCTAATCTCTCTCTCTTCCCTTTTCCTCTCCTCTCTCTCTCACTCCATCCTCCTCCCTTTTC
>BOPN01001288.1:52500-55000 GCA_017312705.2 Penaeus japonicus
TTGAGTTGCAAGAAAAATCATTTCAAATTGCAAGACGAAAGATTTGAGTTGCAAGAAAAAGAATCAAATTGCAAGACGAAAGATTTGAGTTGCAAGAAAAAATAATTTCGAATTGCAAGACGAAAGATTTGAGGTGCAAGAAATAGAATTTTAAATTGCAAGGTAAGAGAGTAATACAGTGCATCAATAAATAACATGCATTCCATTTATAACCAAAGTGTAGACACCTGGGACCCATATATCAAGATCAAGCGATAATCGTTTGGTGAAAAGATTAAATAGAAAATAAAAGTTTCCATATAAACCAGTAGTTTGAAGAGCGATCGAGTGGGTACTTCATACTTTATATTCATGATCCTTGCAAAATCATGCAACAACAGACAGGAAGTGATACTTGATATAGATTATTCATTCCTTGTCTTACTTTGACTTAAATGGGGATATGTCTTTCAGCAAAACTTGAAGTAAATTGAAGTAATTAGTAAAACGATGCCAGTAGATATGTCTTGATATGTGTGGAATTAAGGAACGGAAAGAGAGAGGGAGAGGGAGAGAGGGAGATGGAGGGAGAGGGAGAGGGAGAGGGAGAGGGAGAGGGAGAGGGAGAGGGAGAGGGAGAGGGAGAGGGAGAGGGAGAGAAAGAAAGAAAGAGAAAGAAGGAAAGATAGAAAGAAAGTGAAAGAGAGAAAGAAGGAAAGAGAGATAGAAAAAGAAAGAGAGAGGCGACTATGTGAAAAAGTGAAATCTAGCGCAAAAAAGAAAAAAAAATCTATGGTATTTTTTGATATAGACATTATGGATGAAATCTGAAGTGAACTCGCTGAAAAAATTGAAGGATATCATTTCATTTAAAACATTCCACATATTTTTTCCTCCGTGTTTATGATGCTATAAATTTTACCATCTATATGTTGCTTTGGTTTTCATGCTGTTTCTCATGCTAACATTTAGTAGAGTGTCAGCTAATCATGATAGCCATTTCCTTATCTATATGAACGTGTTTAAGCATCGATAAGATTCTGATTATGATAATGTGATCATGAAATTGATTATATAAGAATGATAGGATCGATAACTATAGCAATAATGCTAAAGGTACTATCAATGATGCTAACGAGAGGGAAGGATTAGAGAAAAAGATAAAGAGAGAGATTGAAAGAGAGAGAGAGAGAGAGAGAGAGAGAGAGAGAGAGAGAGAGAGAGAGAGAGAGAAAGAAATTCAAAAGAAAAGAAATTCTATTCAAACAGCATCTCACTTCTCCCTCCGACTCAGAGACAAGAGCCAGATAGTAACAGGATGTGGCTCTTATGATACAGAACTGCCAATTAAAACCTACTTGGCACCTACTGAGGCACTTACTGAGAGGCAGAAGAACTTTGCCTCTGAATATGCAAATCATTTAAGGGCCAATTACTGAACGTTATTCAGTTATTGTAGATAATGACATCTAGACATTCATCTTACTTAAGTAATAAGTTATGAATAATAACGATGGGTGATAAGGATAAGGATGCATATTGCAGATGTAATTCTGATTAATTGTTGTTGTCATCGTTATTATCATTGTTATTATTATTACTCTAACTGTCGTTAAATTATCAGTATCATCCTCATCATTATTGTCCTTGTCATAAATATCTTTATCATCATCACCACCATTATCATTATAATGATTATTATTACCATTATCATTGTTGTTATTATTACTATAGTTATTCTTTTTGTATCATTATCTTTATCATCTTTTTTAGCATTATTGCTGTTATTGTCTTTATCAATATTAACATTATCACTGTTATTGTTATCGTCATCATCATTATCAACAATATTGATTTAATCATTACTATTATTATTATCATCATCATTATCATTATTATAATTATAACCTCTATCATGATTTATTATATTATTTTCTGTTTTTAACATTTTTTTTTAACCTTATTTTCCACGTTCTTTCTTCCTTTTCCTCTCCCCAGCACACAAATTTCTTAACACAATATTTCTTCCTCGTAAAACATTTCCGTAGAAGGGTCGCTCTTTCTTTCGCCATAACTCTTAAAAGAAAAATTGCCCATGGGGTTTTCATCCCTCGTTTTAATATAATCCTTTTTGTTTTGTTTTTCTCGTAGTCCTTATGTCCATCCGTTTTTTTTTTTTTTGGGGGGGGGTGGATAGGGTAAGGGTTTATTTTCTTTATATTCAATGGGTACTCTTCTATTTTTTTCTCTCTCTCATTCTCTTTCTCTCTCTCTCTCACTTTCTCTCTCTTACTCTCTCTCTCTCTCTCACTCTCTCTCTCTTGTCTCTGTCTCTGTCTCTGTCTCTGTCTCTGTCTCTGTCTCTGTCTCTGTCTCTGTCTCTGTCTCTGTCTCTGTCTCTGTCTCTGTCTCTGTCTCTGTCTCTGTCTCTGTCTCTGTCTCTGTCTCTGTCTCTGTCTCTGTCTCTGTCTCTGTCTCTGTCTCTGTCTCTGTCTCTGTCTCTGTCTCTGTCTCTGTCTCT
>BOPN01001288.1:67500-70000 GCA_017312705.2 Penaeus japonicus
AGAAATATAGAGAGAAAGAGAGACAGCGAAAAAGAGAGAGAGCGAGTAAACGAGTGAGAGAAAGAGAGCGAGAGCCGGAGCATTGAGAAAAGTTTCACAAGTACGCAGGTCTCTTTATGATCGTCTTGGCTCCCCAATTTGTCGTGGGAGTCGTTCCCCATATATCCTAAGCTGGTCGTGCCTCATCCCTTCCTTCGCCATCTTAAATCACCCCCTTTGCCATCTCTCCCTCCTCCTCATCTCTCTCTTTTATCTTCCCTTTCTTCATCCCTCTTCTCTCTCCTCATCTCCTTCTTTTATCTTCCCTTTCTCCATCTCTATTCCCTCCCCTGTCCTCCTTTCCCCTTTCTCTCCCCTCTCTCCTTATCTCCCTCTTTTATCTTCCCTTTCTCCATCTCTATTCCCTCCCCTGTCCTCCTTTCCCCTTTCTCTCTCCTCTCTCCTCATCTCCCTCTTTTATCTTCCCTTTCTCCATCCCTCTTCTCTCCCCTTTCTCTCTCCTCTCTTATCTCCCTCTTTCATCTTCCCTTTCTTCATCTCTATTCCTTCTCCAGTCCTCTTCTCCCCTTTCTCTCTCCTCTCTCCTCATTTCCCTCTTTTATCTTCCCTTTCTCCATCCCTCTTCTCTCCCCTTTCTCTCTCCTCTCTCCTCATCTCCCTCTTTCATCTTCCCTTTCTCCATCTCTATTCCCTCCCCAGTCCTCCTCTCCCCTTTCTCTCTCCTCTCTTCCAATCTACCCCCTTTCTACTTCCCTCCTCCCTTCCCAGTCCTCCTCTCCACTTTCTCTCTCCTCGCTCCTCATCTCCCCCTTTCATCTTCCCTCCTCCCTTCCCCCTCTTCCTTTTCTCTCCTCTCTCCCTATCTTCCTATTGTTCTCCCATCTACCCCTTTCTTCTTCCCTCCTCATTCCTTCTCCCTTTACTCTCCTCTCTCCCCATTTACCCCTCCCCCCAACACCCCATTTCTCCTCTTCCTGTTTTTTCCTTACCCCTCCCCTACCCCTCCTTCTCCCTTACCTCCTCTCCCTCCCCCCCTTCTCCCTCCCGGCCTACGGCTAATGGATACATTTTTTTTCTTCATAATTTTTTCTACAAACTTTTTTTTTTTTTTTTTTTGTCGTCTGGGAGATAGTTTTGTGGGCCAGACGGTTATAGGGGAAGGTTTTCGATAATTGATTTTCTTTTCTTATTTAGCTTCCACTCTTAGTTTCTCTTTCTCTCTTTCTCTCTCTCTCTCTCTCTCTCTCTCTCTCTCTCTCTCTCTCTCTCTCTCTCTCTCTCTCTCTCTATATATATATATATATATATATATATATCTATCTCTCTCTCTCTCTCTCTCTCTCTCTCTCTCTCTCTCTCTCTCTCTCTCTCTCTCTCTCTTTCTCTCTCTCTCTCTCTCTCTGTGTGTCTCGCTTTCGTTCTCTCTGTAGTCTATGAAAGCTATAAGTACATGCAACGAAGAGAAAGAAAGAAACAACAAAACAAGCAGCTAATCACGTCACACCGCTTATGTACATTAATGTTGATTATTATGGCCAGGAGCCAATCCACTCGTAGTCCACATTACCCCCCCTCCATCCCCCCCCCTCTACCTTCTTCCCTACACCCATACCCACACCCATCCTCTGGTGTCGCTTTCCATATCCCCCCCCCCCTTCCCTTCCCCTTCCCCTCCTGCTCCTCCTTTTCGCTCACTTCTCCTTTCCCTCAATCCCTACCTCATCTTTCTCCTTTCCTTTATACCCATCCTTCCTCCCCTCCCCCCTTCCCCTTCCCCTTCCCCTCCTGCTCCTCCTCCTCCTCCTTCTTCTTTTTCTTCTTCTCCCCCTCCTCTTCCTCCTCCTCCTCCTACCCAGTCACCCCCTCCACCCATAACCACACCCGCCCACATCTTCTCTCTCTCCCTCTCTCTCTCTCTCTTTCTTTCTTTCTCCCTCCCTAACTGTCTGTCGTTCTGTCTGTCTCTCTGCCCGTCTCTCTCTCTCTCTCTCCCTCTCTCTCTCTCTCTCTCTCACTCACTCACTCTCTCTCTCTCTGTCTCTCTCTCTCTCTCTCTCTCTCTCTCTCTCTCTCTCTCTCTCTCTCTGTCTCTCTCTCTCTCTCTCTCTCTCTCTCTCTCTCTCTCTCTCTCTCTCTTTCGTGTATTAGTTTTACTTTTCTTGTTCTTTTTCTTTTCCTCCCCTCCTCTTCGTTTGTGTTAAATAGTTGTATGATTATCACTATGAACGTTTGTTATTATAATCACTTCGTGTTCATCTATTTTATTTCATCTGTCAGTAAGGAATGTCTAACCTTGAAATCATATCATATATCTATATTGGTCTTAAATATATATATGCACTGTTACCAAAGTCAGAGCTCATGAAACCCACAATCAACTGATATCTTGCTAATTTCATGAAAAAAAAAATAAAAATAAATAAAACGCTTGGCAAAACCCTTTATAAAAACGCACAAAAAAAAAGAGAAAAAAGAAGAAGAAGAAAATGAGGGCCTTATT
>BOPN01001288.1:82500-85000 GCA_017312705.2 Penaeus japonicus
TTATCTTTATATGTGCTAGTGTTCATGTCTTTCTGTATGTAGACGAATTTCTGTCTATTTCTATGTAAAAATATATGTGAGATATATTAGTCTGAATGTTCGTGTTTAAGCACAAGTGTGTCTCTGTGTGTGTCTGTGTATTTGGCGTGTACATTGTTCGTATTTAATAGTCTAAGGGGATGTGTCTGTGTGTGTACGTACGTGTATATGTATTGGCTTGTTCGTCGCCTTTAACCCTTAAGGTGTGTATCTACACGCATGGATAAGTCTTTGTACGTATGTGTATATTTGTACACATGCTGTATATGTGTATATCTGTATGTACTTTGTATGTGTCCAGGTGTGTGCGTGTATCTATGCGTGTATCTGGGTGTGAGCATGTGTATGAGTACGTGTCTGTCTGTGTGTGTATGTAAATGAGTCTAATCGTCTTCACACACGTGTTTATGTCTCTATCTATACTATTTGTTTATGTTTGTGTATATATATTTATATTTCTCTCTCTCTCTCTCTCTCTCTCTCTCTCTCTCTCTCTCTCTCTCTCTCTCTCTCTCTCTATATATATATATATATATATATATATATATACACAGTATATATATATAGTATATATGTGTGTGTGTTTGTTTGTGTGTGTGTATGTGCGTGTGTGTGTGTGTCTGTGCGCGTGTGTGTATGTACATGTGTGTGTGTACGTATGCGTGTATGTATGCTTATATTTGTGTATGTCTGTCCGTGAGTATGCTTCTGTGTGTGTGTGTGTGTGTGTGTGTGTGTGTGTGTGTGTGTGTTACCGGAAGTGGTCAGTGGAAAAGGATCACTGGAACATCAGCTTGGGCAGCATAGCGTCAGCTGGTAGAGCCAGGAATAATAAAGGCAATAGAACCTTCTAGAAAACAAGAGTCAACAACGCCCCATGCTGCCGACACAGGAAACACGCTATGCTTAATGTTAAACAAAGCAAATTTATCATAATCATCCAAGTTGCAGCAATTTTGGTCCTTTTCGATTTGCGAACGGTCGTTATCAATTTGGCATTTGGGCCAAATAAGGGCGTATTTGAATAAGACACACGCACACGCTCACACTGACTTTCACATTCAAGCACACACACACAGAAACACACACACACACACACCGTACACACACACACACACACACACACACACAGTTCACTGAATTGACTTGAATTTCCTTTTTGAAAACCTGTGTTGTACTTCCTCTAAATGTTGACGTTTTGTTTTGAACACGAATACATAATTTGTCCTGTGCTGAACAGAACAATGGCGATATTGTTCTGCTGTTCTGCTAATACTGCAAGGACAGTTGCAATAGGTTTTTAGAAGGATAATGAATAGTATAATCATCCACTATTATCTGTTCCTTCTCTCTCTCTCTTTCTGTCTGTCTCTCTCTCTTTCTGTCTCTCTCTCTCTCTGTCTCTCTCTCTCTCTCTCTCTCTCTCTCTCTCTCTCTCTCTCTCTCTCTCTCTCTCTCTTTCTCTCTCTCTCTTTAACTCTCACTTTATCTCCCTCTCTCTCTCTCTCTCTCACTCTCTCTCTCTCTCTCTCTCTCTCTCTCTCTCTCTCTCTCTCTCTCTCTCTCTCTCTCTCTCTCTCTCTCTCTTTCTTTCTCTCTCTCTCTCTCTCTCTTTATTGTTTTCCAAAGAATTCTTGCAATGAAACACGAAGACAACGAACGCAAGAGATGTTTCCGGTCCTCGTAAGGAAAACAGCTGTCAGGTAATTTGGTGTGGAAACTGCCTCCACTTATCCACACATTGTGCTTTAACGAAGGGAAGGTCTGGCTGCCAACATTGCCTTCGTGGAGTCGTTCTTCGTTGTGTGATATTAACGTTTGGATCTAATGTATCAAAGAATTGCAATCCCGAACTGAAAAGGACACTTTTTAGAAAAATTCTTGCGCGCGTATCCCCTCGCCGTTAAGAATTAACCGCCAATTTTCAAATTGTATTGTAGCTAATCCAAAATTCCATTAGGGAATCAACGTGTCCTCCGTATAAATTCTCTATCAACTTGATTCCGAATGCTAATCAATTTTAGTAGCAGAAGAAGAGATAAAAATATTTTCACGAAGGTATAGTTTATCAGAAGACTCTCAGGAACTGGTGCGTGAGACAGACCACTAAAGACGAGTCATGCAACGGCTTTTAATTTATGGTTATCGTGGAGCAATTTGGCTTTAATTGCGTTACTTTCATATAGAGTAACGAGTGCCTGGTATTAATAGGTATATTAGGAGTAGTTTGTGAGATTAGCGTGGCAATCTCCTTTTTTTTCCATTATTAATATGGAAATGGGAGCTAGGTGAGCTTATTTCTCCTAACGACATTTCCAAAATATAATTTGATAACAACATGGAACTCTCCTGATGAATACACGGCAAACTTAACCAAATATGAACTGACAAAAAACATATATTTCGATCTGGCATTATTGAGCTCATGAACCTTGATGACCTGAACTACATTATAGATATA
>BOPN01001288.1:142500-150000 GCA_017312705.2 Penaeus japonicus
TCTCTCTCTCTCTCTCTCTCTCTCTCTCTCTCTCTCTCTCTCTCTCTCTCTCTCTCTCTCCCCCCCCTTCTCCCTATCCCCCTCTTCCCCCCTCTCTACCCCCTCACTCCCTCCCTCACTCTTCCATTGACTCTGTGACCCAAAAAGTGAACTTGATTTGCTGGGAGCGAGATCGTACCGGCTCGTATGTAAGAGCGAACGAAACCAGCTCGAGTGAGGCGAGGCGAGGTAGTGGGAGGAGGAGGAGGAGGAGGAAGAAGAAGAAGAAGAAGAGGAGGAGAAGGGAGGAGGAGGAGGAGGAGGGGGGGTTAGGAGGAGGAGGAGGAGGGGAAGGAGGGGGAGGGGGGGTAGGAAGGGGGGAGGAGTAGGAGTAGGAGTAGGAGTAAGGAGGAGGAAGAAGAAGAAAAAGAAGAAAGAAGAAGAAGACGAAGAAGAAGAAGAAGAGGAAGAAGAACAAGAAGAAGAACAACAACGAAGAGGAGCAGAAGCAGTAGTAAAAGTAGTAATAGTAGTAATAGTAATAGTAGTATTTGTAGTATTTGTATAAGTAGGACGAGGAGGGGGAGCAGTAGCAGCAGCAGGAGGAGGAGGAGGAGGAGGAGGAAGAGGAAGAGGAAGAGGAAGAGGAAGAGGAAGAAAAACAGGAAAAGGAAGAGGAGGAGGGGAAGGAAGAAGGTGAAGAAGAAGTACAAGGTGAAGAAGAAGAAGAAGAAGAAGAAGAAGACGACGACGACGAAGAAGAAGAAGAAGAAGAAGAAGACAAAGAAGACAGACGTGAAGAAGAAGAAGATAAAGAAAGGAGAAGAAGTAGTAGTATTAGAAGAAGAAAAATAAAATGAAATAAGAGAAGAAGGAAGGGGAGGAGGACAACAACAAGAACAAAACAAAACAAAAGCAATAACAACAACAATAACAACAACAATAAGAACAAGAACAAGAGATGATGGAGGTAGAACACACCTCCAGCAGAAGACTCGAGAAAACACCTGTGTCTTGAGGCGGTGTGAGGGCACATCGAGGAGCGTCTGGTGAGGGGGGGAGGGGGGGAGGGGGTGATGGGGGATGGGGGGAAGGATGTGGGGAGAAAGTGTGGGTCATGTGGGAGGCGTGGTAAGTGGGGAGGAGGGATAGGAGGGGGGGGTTATGATGGTGTAGGAGGAGCATGGGGAGGGAGGGAGGGGAGAAGGAGGAGGAGGAGGAGGGAAAAGGGTGGGATAGAGAGGGAAGTTTGTGTGTGTGTGTGTGTGTATGTGTGTGTTTGTGTGTGTCTTGATATAGCTATGTTGGTGTGTTTGTAGGTGTCTGTAAATGTGTATGTCTTGTATGAGTGTATGTGCGTGTCTGTATATGTATAAGTGTCTAAGGAAGGACGCAGAAGAAGGGAAAGCCGCCCCCGCACTTATTATGAGGTAATATCTGTGCATGTGCGCGGAAGGGGGGGAAGCGGGGGGCGGGGGGAGAGGAAAGAATGCGAAGCAGGGGAGGAAGAGAAAGAAGAGGAGGTGGAGGAGGGATGGAGGAGGGAGGAGGAGGGAGGAGGAGGGAGGAGAGAGGGAACTGGTGAGAAGTTGAGGGAACTCACTCCTTCCCGCCAACCCCCCATCAATGCGCTCCCCCCCCCCCCACCACCACCATCTTCCCCTCCCCCTTCCTCCCCCTTCACCCCCTCAAACACACCCGCTTCCCCCCCTAGCACCGACGTGTTTCCGTGCCAGTCAATCCCAGCCTGTTGGTTGCAAGGGTTTCCGTCGCTCCTAACTTGCTTTAGTTCTTACTCATGATGGTTCTCGGGGAGCAATCGTTCTTTCCTTCGAAACGTGTAGAGGAAAAGGATTTTTTTATTTTATTATCCTCTTCCCAAAATGATAAAGGATCAAGAAGCCACGAGGATACAAGCGAGGGAAGTCAATGAGAGAGAGAGAGAAAGAAAGATAAAGATAAAGATAAAGATAAAGATAAAGATAAAGATAAAGATAAAGATAAAGATAAAGATAATGAGAAAGAGAAAGAGAAAGAGAGAGAGAAAGAGAGAGAGATAGAGGTAGAGTTAGAGACAGAGAGAAAGAGAAAGAGAAAGAGAAAGAGAGATAGAAAGAGAGAGAGAGGGATGTCAAACGGGAAATTTCGAAGATGCATGAAGAACCGGTGACAGGCGCATTCCTGTCTGTGACGTCGGTTTCTGGGTATATAGTGTGTGTGTGTCCCTCCATCCTTCGGGAGGAGCGAAGACACATGGCTAAAATGTGGGTGTGTTTGCGTCTACGTGAACGACTGGGGATCGTATGGGCGGAACTGGAAGGTGGTGGTGGGTGGGGATAAGGAGAAGCAGAGGGAACAAGAAGAAAGAGAACAAGAGAGAAGAAGAAAAAAGGGGGGCCCCCGACGGAAAATTGACTAGCTCGTAACCCGTTCTGTGGCTGCCGTCATGGATTCACGTGTCCCATTCGTATTATTTATTTATTGATAGCAAGGGCTTTCCTTTTCTCCTTACCAAAGGGTTCCTCCCAAGCATCAGACCTCTCTCCTATCGCCTCTCACCTCTTGGCCTCTCCTTTCGTCCCCAAGAGCAAGATACAGCGTCCATAAGCTGATCCTCCCCCCGCCAAGAACAGCCAACAACGGAAGAACAACACATGGAATTTATTTTTTTGTTCACCTCAAGCAAACACAGGGTGGTGGATTTCCCTCCCTCGCTCTCATCTACCGGTCTCGCCTCTTCCCTTCTCCTTCTTCCTTCCTTCCTTCTCGCTCCCAAATCAGGCACTCTGCTTGTGCATGCTGGACTTCTTTCTTATTCGTCACTGCCGGCGGTCTGCATGACGTGAGTCCCGACGTCCCACATGGTCTCAAGGTTCGATATCGCGTGACTTGGTGAGCGCGAGTCTTCGTTAAAGTACAGTCGATAGCTGTGTACACGTAGAGTAATCTAGATTGTCACGCTGATACCGACTCTTGCACGCTATCAAGAACATCTAATGCCCAAAGTTATACATCCATACACACACACACACACACACACACACACACACACACACACACACACACACACACACACACACACACACACACACACACACACACACACACACACACAAGTACAGGCAAACTGCTTCATTGGTAATTCATTGGTAATTCAATTGAAGTGTTAATATAAGTATTAAGGTATTTAGATTGGCGAAAACAAACAACTAATGGTTGTTATGTATTATTATCACTTAGACTTAGATTATCAATGTTTACTTTGCGCTAGCCATTCCTTTCACTTTTTGAATTATAACTCAAAAACATTTTGCACATATACTAAGTTGCATAATGTCTGCACTCTAAAGACTTGACTACATAACTTAAATAGTTCAGGAGACGGATGCGAGTGTCATTTAGGTCTCCCTTTATCTCTCTCTCTTTGTAACCGACATTTTCTTAATAATAGATATCAGGTGTCGTTCTGATTATCAGGCCTTTTCTCGGAAGTTTTTCATTTGCGCAACGAGTGAACGCCTTTGCGAACTCCCCTCCGGTGCACGTGGTGGGGCGGGTCTGTCTCCAGATGCCTCGACGCTCTTGCATGCCGGTTACGGGGGGATGTGTGGGCTTTCGTTGCACACGCACATACACGCACGCACGCACAAGTAACCGCACACGTACATGTACACGTACACGTACATGTACACGTACACGTACACGTACACGCACACGTACACGTACACGTATACGTACACGTACATGTACACGTACACGCACGCACCCACACACACACACACACACACACACCCACACACACACACACACACACATATATATATGTATGATTATTATAAATATCAAATTTATACAAACATATACAAATACTTATTATGTATGTTTGTGTGCGTGTGTTTGTGGGGGGGGGGGGGTAGTGCATATGGCGTACGTTATTAAAGGGAATGTAATTATTTTCCAATATACAATTTACTCGTCATACTGTACCTATCCTAATAACTCTTCTTTTGACTTGCTACCGCCAGCATCATTGTATCGTCGTGCAATATTGACCAAAAAAAAAATCAATATCATTAATGCCTACAACCAAACAAAAACAAAACTCCTCCATGGATGTATAGAAAAATGAAGGCGTTTATGTATATTGTATTAATAACGATATATCACGTAACCTACATATACACCACAGGAAATGACCAGCTAATATTATCCTTCGTAACCTCCTTTTTTTTCCCCTCTCTCCTTCTTCCTCTGTACGTAGCATTATTAACTCGAGTATGTGGGACGAAGGTGAACAGCGAGAGATGAACACGATACAAGGACATAACAGTGGGTGTTGGTGTGGCTTATGTAAATCTGTCAAAGTTCAAACGCCTCTCTCTCTACACACACACGCACATACACGCACGTACACACACACGGGTATACATGCGCCTACTCACTCACGTAAAATGTGAATATCAAATGGACGGAGCGGAGGAAAAATTATGCAATAGACTTTAGATACTATGTAGAATCATCGATGTCATTATTATTCATTTCATTATTATCATTGTCAGGAAATTTCATCCATATCATTACTACTATTATTATCATTATTATCATTATCTGCATCATTATCGTCATTATCAAATTTCATTCATATCATTACTATTATTATTATCATTATCTGCATCATTATCGTCATTATCATCATCATCATCACCATCACATCACCTGCTTCTATTTCTATTTTAGCCTCAATTTAGCCTCTTCTCCCCACACACCTCTTTGGATATTATCCTACCCCCCACCCCTCCATAGTGGGGGAGGGGAGGGGGCGGGGGATCTTCAAGGGGTTCCCGGATCATGTAATGGAACACTCTGAAGCAAGGGAGAAGGCGGAGGAGAAGGAGAAGGAGAAGGAATGGGAATAGGAGGAGGAGGAGGAGGAGGAGGAGGAGGAGGAGGAGGAGGAGGAGGAGAAGGAGGAGGAGAAGGAGGAGGAGGAGGAGGAGGAGGAGGAGGAGGAGGAGGAGGAGAAGAAGAAGAAGAAGAAGAAGAAGAAGAAGAAGAAGAAGAAAGAGAAGGGAGAAGGAGAAGGAGAAGGAGAAGTAGAAAGAGAAGGGAGAAGGAGAAGGAGAAGTAGAAAGAGAGAAGGAGAAAGGAGAAGGGAGAAGGATAGGTATAGGTATAGTAAGAGGGAGAGGGATAGGGAGAAGGAGTAGGAAGAAAGGAGAAGAGAGAAAAGACAAAGGAGTATGGAGAAGGGAGAAGGAGAAGGAGAGGGAGAGGGGAGGAGGTGTTTAATGAATGAGTGGCAAAGAGAAGAGCAGGTGGAGGTACCGAAAGCTCATCATGTGTATGTTTGTTTGTTTGAATGTAAGCCTAAACGAATGCACATACGCATACACATATATCCACATACCTGTCTGCGTTCTAGAGACGAATACCTCAAACCCGACCACACACACACGCACACGCACACAACACAAATCCGCGTGTAGAGAGAAAGAGAGAGAGAGAGGGAGAGAAGCGAAAACCCACCGGCGTGTGTGTAGCAGGAAACACTCACTCACACATACACACTCTCTCTCTCTCATACACACACACACACAGACACACACACAAACAAACAAACAAACAAACAAACAAACACACACACACACACACACACACACACACACACACACACACGCACACACACACACACACACACACACACAAACAAACACACCAATACCCACCCACACACACACTCACAATCACACACACACACGCACGCACGTACACACACGCACGCACGCACGTACACACTCACACGCTCACACACGCGCGAGCACACGCCGTCCCACCCCTCGTCAGTACGCACTAAATGGCCCCAACGCGCAGACGCATCGCTAACTTCTCCTCTCCCTCCTCTTAACCACGTCCGTCCGTCCGACCGCTCGCTCGCTCGCTCGCTGGCTCCACCGAAGCAACCTTTACCGCTACCACACCGCTACCACACCGCTACCACGCCGCTACCACGCCGCTACCACACCGCTACCCTACCGTTAACCATTTAGCTGCTGCCAAGGGGGACCTCGAAGCGTCCAATGTCGTTGTTTTGGTAATTTCTCTCCTTTCTGTGCGAAGGAAGAAGGGCGAGCGATCGTGTGAGAAGGAGAGTGAGAGTGAGAGTGACGGTGGAAGTGGAGAGAGAGAGAGAGAGAGAGAGAGAGAGAGAGAGAGAGAGAGAGAGAGAGAGAGAGAGAGAGAGAGAGAGAGAGAGAGAGATCAAAAGAAGGAGAGAAAACAATAAGAAAGTAACGAGCGAAACCTGACCGAAAAATAAAGACACGGCGAAGAAAAGCGAAGGAAAGAGACTTACGAAAAGAGAAGAGGAAGAGCCGGAGAAAGAGAATTAAGAAGAAGTAACCGAGAGAGAAAAGGAAGAAAGGAACACAGAAGATGGCGAAAGAGGAAAGAACATAAATAATAGTAGTGACAGGAAAACAATAGAGAGAAAACAACAAAACAAAACGAAAAACTATACTAGTGATATGAGAGAAAGAAAAGAAGAGAGGAAAGAAAACGAATAATACCAAGAAAAGAGAGAGAGAGAGAGAGAGAGAGAGAGAGAGAGAGAGAGAGAGAGAGAGAGAGAGAGAGAGAGAGAGAGAAAAGTGGGCGTGCACACCCTTCCCTCGAGACCGCGTGTTTGACAGTGTTCAGCCTGACACCAGAATGACTTGACGTGATCACAGTCCTCGTGCTAAGTGCGCTAAGAAAACAAGGGAAGAAAACAACGTAGAAAAGGTGATACAGAAATAGATATAAAGGAGAAAATAGAAGAGAAGCAGAGGAGAAGAGTCGAAAGCATATCGAAAAAAATAGAAAAAAAGAAAATAGAAAAATATAAAAAAAATAGGAAAAAGGAAAAGATTAGTATACAGTTAGTTCTATGTATACAGAGACTCAAAACATGATACCCAGAAAACATGTGTAGTGTTTTAATGCCCATGCTGATAAGTTAACACCGAGGACTCTCTGAGTGTGCTGTATCTGTACGTACCTCCCCCCACCCCACCCTACCTCCCACCCCTCTATTCCCCCACGCAAGGCGTCGGCGTGGGCGTGTTACAGAATGGATAGCGGGGATGGTACGTCGTCTCTCGATCTCTACGGGCACATGGGGGCTGAGGGAGGCGCTGGGGGAGGTGCGCCTGGGGTTTCGTCCACCTCCAGCCCCGGATTCCTCATGGACTCGTGGGTGCACCAGCTGTACGAGCAGGTACTGTCTTACGCTTGAGTTTTATGTTGGTTCGACGGCGAGGCTCTGGTACGTGAGGCGCTGGAAGGGGGTTTTCTTCCGTGCAACTTTTTTGGTCGTTTCGCTGAGGAGGATGGGGCTTTCTTCGCTAGGTCTTGCCTCGTTTATTAGTGTCCCTCTCTCTCTCTCTCTCTCTTTTTTCTCTCTCTCTTTATCTATCTATCTTTCTCTCTCTCTCTCTCTCTCTATCTATATATCTCTCTCTCTCTCTCTCTCTCTCTCTCTCT
>BOPN01001288.1:175000-182500 GCA_017312705.2 Penaeus japonicus
CACGCCTGGCATTTCCTGACCGCTGTTACCAACCCTCGCTTGCCGCCCTGACCGCCCTGGCCGCTAAAGACGTGCCTCTTTTCCTCTCTTGGTCTTTTGCACAACTGAAGGAGGAGGAAGGGCAGAAGGAAGGAGGCCAGAGGAAAGGAAGACAGAAGGAGAGGTAAAAGGAAGAGGAAGAAAGAAATCGGGGCAGCGGAAGGAAAGAGGATAGGAAGAGGAGCGAAATAAACGGTAGGAAGAAGAAACAGGAAGGGAAGGAACAGAAGGTGCAGGAGAAGGGGCTGTAGCAGAAGAAAGAGAAAGAGAAGGAAATGCAGAATGAGAGAAAGTCAAAAGGAGAGGGACAGCCGAAAGAAAGGACAAGTAAAGAGGTGTAGAATAAAGGGTGACACAAGGAAGAGCAAAAAGGGAGGAAGGAAGAGCAAGGCGAGAGGTAAAAAGAGGGCCAAGGAACGGAGAGAAAGAGGGAAAGCAGATGGAGAGACAGAAGGAGAAACAGAAGAAGAGTAAAGGGAAGGACAGAAGGAAAGGCAGAGGTAGGAGAGACTGGAGACCAAAATGAGAAGTAGAAGGGAGGATGGAAGGAGAGAAGGAAAGTCGAAATGAGAAAAATGAGAAGGGGATGAGAGTAGTGAAGACGAATTGCGAAAAATAGAAACGGAAGAAGGAGAGATAGAAGGAAAGGTGTAAAGAGAGGCAGACAGAATGGCAGAAGAAGGAGAGAAGGAAAGGTATAATGAGAGAAATGAGAAAGGGAGAATAAGTGACAGAAGGGAGGATAGAATAAGAGACAGATGGAAGGACAGAATGAGAAAAAGGAAAAAGGACGAATGAGAAACATAGGAAAAGAGAGAGAACAGAGGACAAATTTAGAAAAAAAGGGAAAAAAAGGGAAGAATAAGAATAGGAGGGGAGGGTGGAAGAAGAGACAGTAAGAAGGAGAGAGGAGGAAGGGCGAAGAATAAAAAAAAAAATAGAAAGGGAAGACTGAGAGACCTAATGAAAGAGGGAAAAACGGAGCTCAAAACTAGAAAAATAGAAAGGGAAGAATGAGAGACAGAAAAAAGGGTAGAAGGAGAAGCAGACGGCATGGCAGAAGGAGAGACAAGAAAAGAAAGGCAGAAAGAAAAGGTGAAAGGCGAAGCAGACGGCATGGCAGAAGGAGGGACAAGAAAGGAAAGGCAGAGGGAGTTGGCATAGAGAAGGAAAGGCAGAGGGAATGGGCATAAAGAAGGAAAGGCAGAAGGAGGGACAAGAAAGGAAAGGCAGAGGGAGTGGACACAAAGAAGGAAAGGCAGAAGGAGGGACAAGAAAGGAAAGGCAGAGGGAGTGGACACAAGAAAGGAAATGCAGAAGGAGGGACAAGAAAGGAAAGGCAGAAGGAGGGACAAGAAAGGAAAAAAAAGGTGGGAGGGAGACAGAATAAAAAAAAAGAAAGAAAAAAGATTAGAACTCGGAGAAAGGTGAAGGAAAATACATAAGTGGAAGTGGAGGGAAAGTGGAGTAATTGGAAATGTGGGGGATGGAGGAGGAGGAGGAAGATAAGGTGGAGGAGGTGGTATAGGTGGAGGTGGAGGTGGAGGTGGAAGGAGAAGAGGAGGAAAATAAAAAGGAAGGGGAAAAGGAGATGTTGGTAAAGAAATAGAAAGGAGGAAGAGGAGGAAGAGGAGGAAGAGGAGGGAAGATATGCAAGCGGGGAATAGAGAGAAGAAAATAAATAATTAGAGAAGGAGAGGACAGGAAAGAAGAAATGGTAGTTTGCGTAAAAAGAATCAAAAGGAAAGGAAAGAAAATATATTATAAATAGATAAAAAAGAAAAGAAAGCAAAATACCATAGATTATTTTTCAGAAGAATCGAAGAACAGAGCGAGTTTGGGTCTGGTTTCGGCTTCGTTGTTCGGCTTCATGGTTCGGGTTTGGCTTCGGATTCGTTGTTCGGATTTATGGATCGGGTTCGGATCTGGTTTTAGCTTCGGTGTTCGGCTTTATGGTTCGTGTTTGGCTTCGGATTCGTTGTTCGGCTTTATGGTTCGTGTTTGGCTTCGGCTTCGTTGTTCGGCTTTATGGTTCGTGATTGGCTTCGGATTCGTTGTTCAGCTTTATGGTTCGGGTTCGGATCTGGTTTCGGCTACGTTGTTCGGCTTTATGGTTCGTGTTTGGGTTTGGCTTCGGATTAGTTGTTCAGCTTTATGGTTCGGGTTCGGATCTGGTTTCGGCTTCGTTGTTCGGCTTTATGGTTCGTGTTTGGCTTCGGATTCGTTGTTCGGCTTTATGGTTCGTGTTTGGCTTCGGATTCGTTGTTCGGCTTTATGGTTCGGGTTCGGATTTGGTTTCAGCTTCGTTGTTCGGCTTTATGGTTCGTGTTTGGGTTTGGCTTCGGATTAGTTGTTCGACTTTATGGTTCGTGTTTGGCTTCGGTTTCGTTGTTCGGATTTATGGTTCGGGTTTGAATCTAGTTTCGGCTTCATTATTCGGCTTCTTGGCTCAGGTTTAGGTTTGGTTTCGGCTTCTGCTTCATTTTTTTTTTTTTTTTTTTTTTTTTTTTTGGGTGGGGGTGGGGGGGGGGGACTTTGGTTTGAGAATTGGGGGAAAGGATAACAAGAAAGAAAATGAGAGAGAGCAGAATAGTACAATGAGAAAAAGAGGGAAGGAGAGGGAAATGGGAGAATAATGTGGTGAAAAGAAGTATGGGGAGGAAATGAGTAGAGAAAGTGGGTATATGAGAGAGAGAAAGAGAGAGAGTGTTGGAGAGATGGATAGATAGATAGATAGATAGATAGATAGATAGATAGATATAGAGAGGGAGAGAGTGAGAGAGGTAGATAGATAGAGATAGAGATAGATTGATAGAGTGAGAGAGTGAGAGAGAGATAGGTATATATATATATATATATATATATATATATAGAGAGAGAGAGAGAGAGAGAGAGAGAGAGAGAGAGAGAGAGAGAGCGAGAGAGAGAGAGAGCGAGAGAGCGAAAGAGAGATAGCAAAAGAGAGAGGATTCAGAGAGAAAGGAAAATGGAGAGGAAAGCATTGAAATTTCGATAAAGCAGGGATGCTATTGAGAAAATGTAATCTTTTATCCTGGATAAAGCCATTCCTTGGGTAACCGAATCCCTTCTATAAGCAAATGGGTCACAATGAAGAAAAGAAGAAGAAGAAGAAGAAGGAAGAGGAGGAGAGGAGGAGGAGGAGGAGGAGGAGGAGGAGAAGAAGAAGAAGAAGAAGAAGAAGAAGAAGAAGAAGAAGAAGAAGAAGAGGAGGAGGAGGAGGAAGAGGAGGAGGAAGAGGAAAAAGAATAGGAAAATAAAGAAAATGTGGCGGAGGAGGAGGAGGAGGAGGAGATGAAGAAGAGAAAGGAAAGTAAGTGGAGGAGAAGAAGAAGACAAAGAAGAAGAAGAAGAAGAAGAAGAAAATAATACGGACGAGAAGAAGAAGAAGAAAAAAAAAGCACGAAAGGAAAAGAAAAATGAGAAATTTGGTGTGTTCTCTTGGTAGGATTGGTAAAAAGGGAGAGGAAACATTTATAATTGACCCCCCTCTCTCTCTCCTTCTCTCTCTCTCTCTCTCTGTATCTCTCTCTCTCTCTCTATATAACTTTCTTTTTAACTTAAACATAACATTTATATATATATATATATATATATATATATATATATATATATATATATATATATATATACTTTCTATATTTTCTATATATACTCTGCTCTGTCTCACTATATATATATATATACATTTTCATTATGATTATTGCTATCATTACTATTGAAACTCTCATCTTTATGATCGGTATAACCAATGTCACCTTCTCTCTCTCTCTCTCTCTCTTCTCTTTTCTCTCCCTTTCTGGCTTTCTACAAATCGCTCTCTCTCTCTCTTTGTTTTTACTTTTTACCCCCCCTCCCCCTCCCCATTTCCTCCTCTTCCTCCTCCATTTATCTTCCTTAACGCTTATTTTTACCACTCATTTCTTCACCCTCGATTACCCAAGTGTGCTTGAAAGTGCGTGGAATTGTGGCTCAGGTGAATAAGAGTAAATGGAGGAAGAACGTAGAGGTATAATAAAGATGGAATTAAGAGTGAAGGAAACTACCGGTGAGTCTTATGGGCGTGCTCGGAGGTAGTAAAGAGTCTTCTAGATACAGCACAACGAGGTGGGCGTGTTCATGTATGTTCGTGTGTGTGTGTGTGTGTGTGTGTGTGTGTGTGTGTGTGTGTGTGTGTGTGTGTGTGTGTTAGTATTCCTGCTCTCTTTCGCTTTCTCTGTCTTGTGTATGTGTGTGTGTGTGCTTGCTCTCTCTCTTTCTCTCTGTGTCTGTCTGTCTGTCTCTGTCTCTGTCTCTGTCTCTCTCTCTCTCTCTGTCTCTGTCTCTCTGTCTGTCTATCTGTCTGTCTGTCTCTCTCTCTCTGTCTCTCTCTCTCTCTCTCTCTCTCTCTCTCTCTCTCTCTCTCTCTCTCTCTCTCTCTCTCTCTGTGTCTCTCTCTCTCTCTCTCTCTCTCTCTCTCTCTCTCTCTCTCTCTCTCTCTCTCTCTCTCTCTCTCTCTCTCTCTCTCTCTCTCTCTCTCTCTCTCTCTCTCTCTCTCTCTCTCTCTCTCTCTCTCTCTCTCTCTCTCTCTCTCTCTCTCTCTCTCTCTCTCTCTCTCTCTCTCTCTCTCCCTCGCTCTCCCTTTCTCTCTTGTATGTGTATATCTGAGTTTACGCCTACGTGTATGCGTATGTATCAGGACTGAAGTGAAATACTCGTGAATGCAGTGGATGCCTCCATTAGCGCTGACAGTTTCGGAAACTATAATAGACAGACGGAGTGAGCTGGCGTCAGAAAGGGAGATAGACTAATAAAGCGACCAAAACGTTTGCCTGAAAAGGGGGGGGGAGGGGGGAAGGGTTTTATTCAGATCTAAAAGAATACCTTAGAAAAATTGGGATCGTTTCAAAAGCAAGTATGTAGGGGAATGCATGGCGAGGTAAAGAACGTATGGAAAATAAGCCAGAAAGTATATTCATCATTTCAAAGGCAGACAAAGAGAAGGCACTTAGGAGACACGAGTGCTAAAGGAAAAATTATATGATATGCAAGAACCATATACAGTAAGGCTAACGAGAGAGAGAGAGAGAGAGAGAGAGAGAGAGAGAGAGAGAGAGAGAGAGAGAGAGAGAGAGAGAGAGAGAGAGAGAGAGAGTCGAAGGCGTATGCAGTCTGGGCCAGCCGCGACGAAAGGGGTGCAGGAGGTGGGCGTGGCTTAGACGGACAAGGAGGGAGCCTCGAGTTCCTGGAAGAAGTGTGTTTCGTCCGGGTCACGCCAGGCATTTCCTGACCGCTGTTACCAACCCTCGCTTGCCGCCCTGACCGCCCTGGCCGCTAAAGACGTGCCTCTTTTCCTCTCTTGGTCTTTTGCACAACTGAAGGAGGAGGAAGGGCAGAAGGAAGGAGGCCAGAGGAAAGGAAGACAGAAGGAGAGGTAAAAGGAAGAGGAAGAAAGAAATCGGGGCAGCGGAAGGAAAGAGAATAGGAAGAGGAGCGAAATAAATGGCAGGAAGAAGAAGCAGGAAGGGAAAGAACAGAAGGTGCAGGAGAAGGGGCTGTAGCAGAAGAAAGAGAAAGAGAAGGAAATGCAGAATGAGCGAAAGTCAAAAGGAGAGGGACAGCCGAAAGAAAGGACAAATAAAGAGGAGGAGAATAAAGGGTGACACAAGGAAGAGCAAAAAGGGAGGAAGGAAGAGCAAGGCGAGAGGTAAAAAGAGGGCCAAGGGACGGAGAGAAAGAGGGAAAGCAGATGGAGAGACAGAAGGAGAAACAGAAGAAGAGTAGAGGGAAGAACAGAAGGAAAAGCAGAGGTAGGAGAGACTGAAGACCAAAAGGAGAAGTAGAAGGGAGGATGGAAAGAGAAAAGGAAAGTCGAAATGAGAAAAATGAGAAGGGGATGAGAGTAGTGAAGACGAATTGCGAAAAATAGAAACGGAAGAATGAGAGATAGAAGGAAAGGTGTAAAGATAGACAGACAAATAGCAGAAGAAGGAGAGAAGGAAAGGTATAATGAGAGAAATGAGAAAGGGAGAATAAGTGACAGAAGGGAGGATAGAATAAGAGACAGATGGAAGGACAGAATGAGAAAAAAGAAAAAGGACGAATGAGAAACATAGGAAAAGAGAGAGAACAGAGGGCAAATTTAGAAAAAAAAAGGGAAAAAAGGGAAGAATAAGAATCAGAGGGGAGGGTGGAAGAAGAGACAGTAAGAAGGAGAGAGGAGGAAGGGCGAAGAATAAGAAAAAAAAAAAGAAAGGGAAGACTGAGAGACCTAATGAAAGAGGGAAAAACGGAAAGCTCAAAACTAGAAAAATAGAAAGGGAAGAATGAGAGACAGAAAAAAGGGTAAAAGGAGAAGCAGACGGCATGGCAGAAGCAGAGACAAGAAAGGATAAGCAGAAATGAAATGTAGAAGGAGAGGCAGAAGGAGGGACAAGAAAGGAAAGGCAGAAAGATAAGGTAGAAGGAGACGGCATGGCAGAAGGAGAGGCAAGAAAGGAAAGGCAGAGGGAATTGGCATAGAGAAGGAAAGAGTGGGCACAAAGAAGGAAAGGCAGAGGGAATGGGCATAAAGAAGGAAAGGCAGAAGGAGGGACAAGAAAGGAAAGGCAGAGGGAGTGGACACAAGAAAGGAAATGCAGAAGGAGGGACAAGAAAGGAAAGGCAGAGGGAGTGGACACAAGAAAGGAAAGGCAGAAGGAGGGACAAGAAAGGAAAGGCAGAGGGAGCGGCACAAAGATGGAGCTCCGAGAGGAAAGGGAGAAGGAGATGGTCCTCCTTGAAGAAAGGATTTCGTGCGTCTTTTGGTATCCTTTTTCGGTGGCGTCAAAGTCTCGTTCCTCGTCACCAATGGCTCTCGATTCCTTGGCACAAAGAGGGAAAGATAGATGGATTACTTTCTTATCCTTCGTCTTCTTCTTTTTCTTCTTTTTCTTCGTCTTCTTCTTGGTGATGCTACTCCCTCCCTCCCTCCCTCCCCTTCTCTCTCTCTCTCTCTCTCTCTCTCTCTCATTCCCTCTCTCTCATCCTCTTTCTCTCTCTCTCATCCTCCCCCCTCTCCCTTTCTCTCCCCCCCCCTACCCCCTCTCTTTCTCCCCTCCGCCAGAGCCTTAAGGGAGAGGTCCTCCGTGGCGTCTTGAAGGTCAGCACATCCTGTACTGAAAGATAATTGCACATTATAGTTCTTCTGGCAGAGAAAGGCATGTGCCAGACAGTAGAGGCGATGGAGACCCTTCTTTGGGCTTCCTAGAGGCTCTCCCTGCGGTACAGGATCACCTCCACTGTCCGTGTGACTCTCTCTCTCTCTCTCTCTCTCTCTCTCTCTCTCTCTCTCTCTCTCTCTCTCTCTCTCTCTCTCTCTCTCTCTCTCTCTCTCTCTCTCTCTCTCTCTCTCTCTCTCTCTCTCTCTCTCTCTCTCTCTCTCTCTCTCTCTCTCTCTCTCTCTCTCTCTTCTCTCTCTCTTTC
>BOPN01001288.1:190000-192500 GCA_017312705.2 Penaeus japonicus
CATATTTCTCTCTCTCTCTCTCTCTCGCTCTCCCTCCATCCCTCCGTCCTCTCTCTCACCTGAAAGATGTTAATGCATACTCCTCTTAATTAATCCTCTCTCTCTCTCTCTCATCCTTCCAGGTGTGTATGATGAGCGGCGGGGGCGGGCCCGGGGACGGGGAAGGGGTGGGCGGGGTAGGCCACATCAAACAAGAGGATGGAGGCTATGGTGTCACGCCCACCAGCACCCACCACCACCCACGGGCGCGCCAAGCCTCCTGCTCGTCGCCCAACACAACAGCTGTCTACTCCCCCTCCACTACAGGCATCACCTCCGAGGTAAGTTCCGTGCTGTTTGTTAGACTGTTTATCAGTAGGGTATTGTTTAGAGGGTGTGATGTACTGTGACGTAGAATGAGCTATTTTTCTGTCTCTGTCTCTGTCTCTGTCTCTCTGTCTCTGTCTCTGTCTCTGTCTCTGTCTCTGTCTCTGTCTCTGTCTCTGTCTCTGTCTCTGTCTCTGTCTCTGTCTCTGTCTCTGTCTCTGTCTCTGTCTCTGTCTCTGTCTCTGTCTCTGTCTCTGTCTCTGTCTCTGTCTCTGTCTCTGTCTCTGTCTCTGTCTCTGTCTCTGTCTCTGTCTCTGTCTCTGTCTCTGTCTCTGTCTCTGTCTCTGTCTCTGTCTCTGTCTCTGTCTCTGTCTCTGTCTCTGTCTCTGTCTCTGTCTCTGTCTCTGTCTCTGTCTCTGTCTCTGTCTCTGTCTCTGTCTCTGTCTCTGTCTCTGTCTCTGTCTCTGTCTCTGTCTCTGTCTCTGTCTCTGTCTCTGTCTCTGTCTCTGTCTCTGTCTCTGTCTCTGTCTCTGTCTCTGTCTCTGTCTCTGTCTCTGTCTCTGTCTCTGTCTCTGTCTCTGTCTCTGTCTCTGTCTCTGTCTCTGTCTCTGTCTCTGTCTCTGTCTCTGTCTCTGTCTCTGTCTCTGTCTCTGTCTCTGTCTCTGTCTCTGTCTCTGTCTCTGTCTCTGTCTCTGTCTCTGTCTCTGTCTCTGTCTCTGTCTCTGTCTCTGTCTCTGTCTCTGTCTCTGTCTCTGTCTCTGTCTCTGTCTCTGTCTCTGTCTCTGTCTCTGTCTCTGTCTCTGTCTCTGTCTCTGTCTCTGTCTCTGTCTCTGTCTCTGTCTCTGTCTCTGTCTCTGTCTCTGTCTCTGTCTCTGTCTCTGTCTCTGTCTCTGTCTCTGTCTCTGTCTCTGTCTCTGTCTCTGTCTCTGTCTCTGTCTCTGTCTCTGTCTCTGTCTCTGTCTCTGTCTCTGTCTCTGTCTCTGTCTCTGTCTCTGTCTCTGTCTCTGTCTCTGTCTCTGTCTCTGTCTCACCTAGCATTTTTTTTCCTGACATATACCCCATCCGTCTCACATTCCTTCACCCGTGCAAAAAAAAAAAAAAATCTCCCGTCCACGTGCCAAACAAAGCTTTCTCGTGAGTGCGAATAGGAGGAAGGAAGAAAGAAAGGAAGGAAAGAGAGCCACAAGGAGGGAACAAGATAACGTTGGCACACCACCATTGACTCTCTACAACCTTTCCCGAAAACGCTTTCTTTCTTTCTTTCATATATCAATTGTTGTTAAGTCTTCTTGCTTGTTCAGAATTACTCTCCCTCGTTTGTACATGCAGGAACATCCTATTCCCTTGAGCGTTCCGGTGTGTGTTTTTGTTTTTTTCTCTCGTTTGTTTGTTTAATCGCATGTTGGCTTTATATAAACTGGTTGGTAATAATTGATGATGTTGCGAGTGCAGTATCTCCTGTTAACGGTGTATCTGTTGTAACTGGTGGATTTAATGGTGATGATTTCTTGGTGTGTTTATTTTGATTTAGGATTTATTCATGGATTTATTTCTTATTTCTTGGGAGTTTCTTTGAATGCTGACTCTATTTTCACATCTGTTGGTGTTTATTTGGTTCCATTTTCACGTAAATTCCGCTGTAGTAACATTCTGTTGCACAAGAAGGAAGTACCAGGAGTGAGTATAAGCTTTTGTGTTCGTTGTATTTCTTTTCAACCCAAACACACTGACTTAGGTGGCAGCTGTGATACTACACAGATCGTGCCTTTGTTTAATTACTACTGCAGCATCGAGTGTTGGTATTGCTGCCAGTAGTACTTCTACTGCTATGCCTTGTTCTGTAACTACTACAGCTGACACTTTTTTCTGCTGATGCTACTACCACTGTTGTATCCACGATCAACACCAATACCACCACTCCCATTCCCATTCCCACTCCTACTCCCACCCCCACTCCCCTTCCCCTTCCCCTTCCCCTTCCCCTTCCCCTTCCCCTTCCCACTCCCACCCCCACTCCCACTCCCCACTCTCACTCCCACTCCCCACTCCCACTCCCACTCCCACCGCCACAAATATTGATATACGGCCGTAAGATAATATTACATTCCGAATGCAGGGTGCGTCATAATTACTATATATATTCGAGTACTTCATATGACTTGAAATAGCTTTGGGTACCTCATGCTAGGTTATC
>BOPN01001288.1:207500-210000 GCA_017312705.2 Penaeus japonicus
CAGATCAGGGGATTTTTGGCATGCTGGCACCCACTCCTTAGCACACACAGCCTCCGGGACACACACACACACACACACACACACACACACACACACACACACACACACACACACACACACAGCTGATCTGGCAATGAGATGCTTTTTCTTTTTGCCCGCCTTTGGGACGCTTCAGGAAAGTATGAAGCGGGGCTGTGTGTGTGGGGTGGGTGGGTTGGGGGGTCTAGGAGGAGTGGAGGAGGAATGGGGGAGTTGAGATGGAGGAGGGAGTTGCTGTAGGGGGGGGAGGGGGGGAGGGGAGGGGTGGGGGAGTTTCGGTGGGGAGGGGGGGAGGAGGAGGGGGGAGGGGGAGTTACGGTGGGGGAGTTTCGGTGGGGGGGGGGAGGGGGGGGAGTTACGGAGGAGGGGGAGTTACGATGAGGGAAGGGGGGAGGGGGAGGAGGGGGGGTTAGAATTGAAGTGGACTTGCAGGGGGATAAGAGGAGATTGTGATCGATATGTTGAAGGGGGGGGGGGGGGGGGGGGGGCGGTTATGTAAGAGGGGGGGAAGGGGAAATATTTGAATAAAATGATAATATTATCAAGGACGAATATACTGTTTTGTAATGCGTGGCAATAAGGAAGGTTGTTCTTTGAATAGAGAGTAGGGGTAGGGGTGAGGGGGTGGGTGTGGGTGTGGGTGTGGGTGTGGGTGTGGGTGTGGGTGTGGGGTGGGGATGGGATGGGGACTTGAAAATTAACGTGATTTGTTTTTCACTGTTGTGCTGAATAATGATATTCTATAAATCGATGCATCTCTTTCTCTCCCTCCTCGCTGCCTTCTCTCTCTCTCTCTCTCTTTCTCTCTCTCTCTCTCTCTTTCTCCCTCTTTCTCTCTCTCTCTCTCCCCCCTCCCTTCCTCCTTCCCATCCTCCCTCCCCCTCCCCCCCCTCTCTCTCCCACTCACTTTTTTCCCACTTTCCCTCTCATCCTCCCGGTTTCTCCCCCCTCCCTCTCTCTCTAATAATAATAATAATAATAATAATATATATATTTATATATATACATATGTATATGTATATATATGTATATATATATATATATATATATATATATATATATATATATATATACATATATATACATACATACACACACATATATATGTGTGCATATATATATCTGTACACACACAGATATATATATGTGTGTGTGTATGTGCATGTGTGCGTGCGCGCGTGCGTTCGTGTGTGTATAATGTGTATATGTAAATATGTTTACACACAAACACACACACACACATATACACACACATGTATTTATATCTGTATAAGTACATATACAGTATACCTATCATATAATATTATTAATACTATAAATTGATATTAGGATTGTAATTGTTGGTAACTATTGATATTATCATTATAATCATATTCAATATTAATATTATGATTATCATTATTACCCTTGATGTTTTCGGTTAGTAGTATGTATTATATATGTACGTACATATTATTATATCATCATTACTGAATATGATTATGGACATTAACACAATAATTTTTATTATATTCCTATCTTTATTAACATACTTAATATACATAAACTTTATCAATATGTTTTCACTCTTACAAGTACAAGTACTATTACGATGACCACGCTATAAAAACTCTTGAAGGTTGAAAATTGGCAACAATCCAAGCCCAGAAGTTAGGCCTGCGCTGTTACGCAATCTCGGTTTCTCGGGTGTCCCTCGGCGATGGCTATTTCGTAACCATTCTACTGTCTCTTCTACGTGTTCTGATACTTTAATTACTTTTGTTACTTTGATTAATGATATGAATTAATGGTTAACTATTATTTACTGTTGTGAATTAACTCTTATTATTGAAATGATTAACTATTATTAATGATTAATTATTATTAACTATTTAATTAATGATTAACTATAATTAATGATGTTCCTGTTGCTATCACTAATATTGCTACTTTTCCAACAATTACAACCATAGCTGAGGTAATTATAGCTGGTAAAACTACCTTTATAAAACTACTGCTAATATTGCTACTATTATAACAAAAAATAACAACTACCATAGGACCATAACTATTACTTTTAGTATCGTATCTAAGACAACTATCACTGTTACTATTACTCTTGTTACTACTACAACCACCACTTAACGATGTTGCCATTGTACTCTTGCCATTGACACATTGCAATACAATCGTCACGTTGTATTTGCAATCACCGCCATTACACATAGCATCTCGCCTGCCCCCTTCTCGGTAGCCTTTCAAGCCGTGAGTGTAGACACGAAGGTCTGGTGTATATATAGTATCACGTGACTCCGCCCATTCCTCTCTGGACCCTCTCACTCCCATGTGATGCTCACACGCCCACGAACACACGGGGCGCGGGCATGATACCCACGTGTGGGCGCATGCGCGACGAGGTGCAGGTGTGTTGATGGGGGTTGGGGGTTTGATATGTTTGCGAGTGTGTGTGTGTGTGTGTAAC
>BOPN01001288.1:215000-222500 GCA_017312705.2 Penaeus japonicus
GGAAGGTGGGGAGGGGGAGGGGGGTATGAGAATTAACATAAAGATGGAGAAGTAGGAGTCAACTAAAAAGGAGGAAGAATAAGTAGAAGAGGGGGAGATGGAGGAGGTGCTAATGGCGGTGGTGGCGGTGGTGGAGAAGAGGAAAAAGGAGAAAGAGGAAGAATATGAAGAGAAAAAGAATAAAATAATAATCATATGACACAGAGAAGAAGAATAAAAGAAAACCAAAGAAATAAAAAAAAAAGCACACACAAAAATAAATAAATAAATAAAGTATTCACAGAAATCAGATAACTAAGTGAGTTACAGGTCAGAAAATAACCCTGGCCATTGACCTTTGCGTTCCTTGAAATAAGCATTTATGACTTGGATGTTGTCAAACAGTTTTCGTATGATGCCAGGTATGCGCCATCTAAACCATGCACGCCCTAGGCATCTGTCACTTGAGATTACCACTGGCTGTTTTAAGGATCCCAGGAACAACATATGATTTCGAAAAATGATGCGCATTTCGTTAAGAAAGTCTATGAAAAACATACCTTTCGAAAGAGGTAATATTAATATGACTCAAGGGGAGTAAGAGCCATCACATATAAAAGGATTTGTAAGTGAGTTAAAGCATAGAGATAAATATAACCAGCGAGGACCAAAATAAAATCGAAAGGAAAAAAAAAGGGAAAAAAGTAGTGAAAGAGTGCAAGAATCAGAATCAACTGCACAAGAGCGCCTTATTGGCTTCCCGCCAAAACAGTTGAATCGCGGGGCAGCGCATGTAGTATCCGCAGTAGCTAATGGCATTAAAGTCTTTAAAAGCGAAGGTGGTGAAATTAGGTGAAGAGACCCTTGCTAAATCAAAGACGTGTTATTTTATTTTTATGTTGGGGGTAACATCTACTGGCACCATTATTTAACTGTGAAAAATATTGTTTGTTTTCTTATCTTCTTTTTTTGTACTCGGTGAAGAGGTTGTTTTTCGACTTTCATTATACTTCACTGTCATTTTTTATATCGTTGATGCCATCGTGATAGATGTGTAGATAGTCATTTAATTTTAAAGGGTAATTGTTAAGTTGCCATATATGTTTTTGTAGTTATAAAGCATCCTCACGGTTATATAAACACTACTTAATAAGTTGCTATTTAATTTTTAATGAGAATGATAATGACAGTAGATAACACAACTAATGATGACAGTAACAACAATAATGAGATTGCAGAGACTGATAATTATGTTATAATGATAATACTATATATAAAGAGATAGATAAACAGATAAATGAACACATATATGTGGAATATATTGCTAGTGGGTCTGTATAATTTTCGTTTTTAGAAACTGACACATGTTTATCGGCCATATTGGCGCCAAAGATTGTTTTTCTTTTCTTTTGCAATGTCTCCCCCTCTCCCTCCCTAACCTCTCTCTTCCCCTTCCCTCTCCCCCTCTCCTCTCTCTCCTACCCCTTCTACCCCTTTCCCCGCTCCCTCTTCTCCCCCCTTTACCCTTCTCCTTCCTTCTTTCCCCTTCTCCACCTCCGCCCTCTCTCCCTCCTCCTACTCTCCCCTCCCCCCATCCCTCTCTCCTTCTCCACATCCCCCTCCTCCACCTCCTCCTCTTCCTCCTTCTCCTCTTCCCCCTCCTCCTCCCCCCCCCTCCCCCCCCTCCTCCTCCTCCCTCCTCCTCCTCCTTCCTCCTCCTCCCTCCCCCTCCCTCCTCCCTCCTCTTCCTCCCCCTCACCCCTCCCCTCCTCCCCTCCCCTCCTCCCTCCCTCCCCTCCTCCTTCTCCCTCCCTCTCTTCCCCTCCCCCTTCCTCCCTCCTCCCCTCCTCCCTCCCTCCTCCCTTCCTCCTCCCTTCCTCCTCCCTCCCCCCTCCCTCCCCCCTCCCCCCACACCCCTTCCTCCTCCCTCCTCCTCCTCCCCTCCCTCCTCCTCCTCCTCCTCTCCCTCCTCCTCCTCCTCCTCCTCCTCCCTCCTCCTCCCCTCCTCCCCTCTTCCTCCTCCTCCTCCTCCCTCCTCCCTCCTCCCCCTCCCTCCCCCTCCCTCCCTCCTCCCCCCTCCCTCCTCCCTCCTCCCTCTTCCTCCTCTTCCTCCCTCCTCCCTCCTCCTCCTCCTCCTCCTCCTCCTCCCTCCTCCTCCTCCTCTCCCACCCCTTCCTACCGCTGCCAATGTTTCCCCGGTATCTTGGTAACCGGAATGAGTGCAAGTGCCTTAGTAACACCTGCAACATGCTCTTCCCATGGCCTCGCTCACTGCAACGAACGTTAATTTTGGGATCGTGTCATGTGTCACATCCGTCGGATCTTAAAATAATCTAGCTTGAGGGGGGGGGGGAATATCTCTTTCGTTCGCTCTTTATAGATGAACGGTGAAGTTTATAAGACTATCTCTCTCTCTCTCTCTCTCTCTCGATTTCTCTTGCTCTCTCTCTCTCTCTCTCTCTCTCTCTCTCTCTCTCTCTCTCTCTCTCTCTCTCTCTCTCTCTCTCTCTCTCTCTCTCTATCTCTATCTCTCTCTCTCTCTTTCTCTCTGTCTGGCAAGTGGCAGTGTCACGTGCCAAAATCAAGCTTGGCACATGCTATTTCACGTGTCATAGGTTTGATTAGTATTAGTGTTTATTTCCGGTTTGGAATCCAGTTGAAGTTTTTTTTTTTTTAATGTTGCTGTATTCAAGGCATTTCTTTCTGCTTTTCATAGAGAGAGAGAGGAAGATAGAGAGAAAGAAAGAAAAAAAGAATGAATTAATGAATGAAAGAAAGAAAGAAAGAGAGAGAATGAATGAAACAAAAATAGAGAGAGAGAGAGAGAGAGAGAGAGAGAGAGAGAGAGAGAGAGAGAGAGAGAGAGAGAGAGAGAGAGAGAGAGAGAGAGAAAGAGAGAGAGAGAGAGAAAGAAAGAAAGAAAGAAAGAAAGTGTACGTGTGCCCATGCGTCTGTGTGTGTATGCATTTATGTACGTTTATATGCATGTATGTAAGCATATCTGCATATATGTAAGTATCCTTCCTTCCCTCATGGCCAGCTCTCCCCCATTTTCGTCACCATAGCAATCACGAAGAAGAATGTGCACAAGCAAACACGTAAGGAAGAAGCGCCTTCACGCACAAGCATCCCCTCCCGAGCACCGCCGACATCAAAGTGTGTTATCATCACATAAACACATCTGCACCCCGCCTCTCTTTATTTCTCTTTCTCTCTCTCTCTCTCTCTCTCTCTCTCTCTCTCTCTCTCTCTCTCTCTCTCTCTCTCTCTCTCTCTCTCTCTCTCTCTCTCTTTTTTCTTTTTCTCTGTCCGTCTGTCTGTCTGTCTGTATGTCTCTCTCTCTTTCTTTCTCTCTCTCTCTCTCTCTCTCTCTCTCTCTCTCTCTCTCTCTCTCTCTCTCTCTCTCTCTCTCTCTCTCTCTCTCCCTCCCTCTCTCTCTTTCTCCCTCCCTCCCTCCCTCCCTCCCTCCCTCCCTCCCTCCTCTCTCCCCCCTCTCTCTCCCTCCCCCCCTCTCTCTCTCTCTCTCTCTCTCTCTCTCTCTCTCTCTCTCTCTCTCACACACACACACTCGTTCTCTCGGCCGCCCAAGAACTGAAATCAGAGAATGTGTTTTAAATTAATGTCTTAAAGAAACCTTGCTCTTTCTGTTACAAGAATCGAAATCAGAGACTGAATTTTATCGCCATGTGTTGAGAATCCCGTGTTTCTTGTCTTGGCGCATCTCCCTCCTTCATTCTCTCTCTCTCTCTCTCCCTCCACCCCTCTCTCTCACTCTCTCTGTCTATCTGTCTATCTATCTATGTATTTATCCCTCTCGCTCTCTCTCTCTCTCTCTCTCTCTCTCTCTCTCTCTCTCTCTCTCTCTCTCTCTCTCTCTCTCTCTCTCTCTCTCTCTCTCTCTGTCTCCCTTTCTCCTTCCCTCCCCCTCCCTCCCCCTCCCCACCCTCTCCCACCCCCTTCCCCTCCCCTTCCCCCTCCCACCCCCTCCTTTCCCCTTCCCCTCCTCCCTCTCCCCCTCCCACCCCCTCTCCCCCCTCCTCCTTCCCCCTCCCTCTATCTCTGATTTATTTTAATGCCTTGAGGAACCCGCGAGCTTGTCTTGGCTTGTCTTAGCTCCCCGGACGCAGCAGGGAGTGTCTGCAGAACTGGAGGAAGTCTCTTGAAGCAACAGGAAGCGTAACTTAAAGAAGGGGATAAACAAGAAAGAAAGAAAGAAAAAAAAGAAGATGAAAGAGGAAAGGGAAGGGAATGGTGGTTGGGGTTGTTGTACTTGGATTTTTTTTTTTTTTTTTTTTTTTTTTTTTGGTAATCGTTAATCATTTAGGATTTTGTGATTGAAATATTATGTGCATTTATTTTATTTTATTTAAGAGTAGTAGTTTTATCATTATTATGTTCTTTTTTTTTTTGAGTGTTGTTATCTTTGTTGTAATTATTGTTTTTATTAATATTATTATCATTATCCTTATTACTGTTATAATTATTATTGTCACCATCATCATTGTTATCATTATCAATATCACCACTACATTTTTTTCTCGAAAAAATATATAAAAAAATATGAAAATGAAGTAAAATAAGTAGGAGAGACACAAATATATAAAAGTAAGAAAGAAAAATATTCTTCAGGTGCACAAAGGTTTATTGTACTGAAAACACGGAAATTATTATGGCTTCGAGTGAACTAACTTTCAAAAGTATAATTGGAATGATATGTGGAAGTGTGAAAATATGATCACATTTGTTAATTATTTGATTACATACATATTGATGGTGATGGTGTGGACAATGATATTGATGAAAATAATGAGATGATTATAGTTATGATAATAATAGTAATAATGATGATAATGGTAATAATGTTGATAACAATGAATGATAATGATAACAGTAATAATATTACTAACAATGATAATGGTAGTTATATCATGAATATAGTTAATGATAATAGCAGTAATGACAATATTGGCAATGATGATTGTAACAATGATAACAATGCTCATACTGCACTAATGATTTTGATAAAGTTGTACATATATATATATATATATATATATATATATATATATATATATATATATATATATATATATATGTATATGTATATGTATATGTATATGTATATATATTTATATATATATATATATATATATATATATATATATATATATATATATATAATATATATATATATATATATATATGTGTGTGTGTGTGTGTGTGTGTTTATATATATATATATATATATATATATATATATATATATATATATATAATATACACTTTTTTTTTAATTATTATTAGAAGAATACTGATAAAGATAACAGAAGTAAAATGAAAACGATAACGCTAGTGCACAATATAACAAACGAGATGCATGCATTACCTCAGGAAATCCGCGAAGCCAATGAAGACTGACGAAGATATTTCACCTCTCCCAGCAAGAACATGATGCGGTCTCAAAAGCAATCGTTCCCCGAGGTCAGGCCTGGGAGGGAGGGCCAAGGTGTAGCAACACTGCAGAGTAAAATGCCGATGGGCTGTTGACTAGCAACCACTGACGTTTTCGAGGGATGGGAACGAAGGCCAGGTGCTTTTGGTTAATTCTCGTTTCCTTTGTGGTTTTCGTAGATTTACTTGTGGAAGAAGGAAAAAAATAGAGAAGGAATACTTGAAAGAGACACATAATGGAGGTGTGGAGTCCATAGTTTGTAAATGGATCTGTTTTTGTCATGTGGGAAAAGTGCCAAAAGGGTTGTTGTGGCGTGTCGCTTGAGACTTTTGTTTTGTCGAGTGTGTGGAAGAACACGGATGAACAGGAACAAGTTTTTGCTGTTATTCAGAAGAACATGGGGAGTCGATAAAGGGTTTTGAATGTTATTGTTGTTGAAAATGAATTAACAGGGCTAGCGTATCTATAACCAGAGCTTATTGTTAGTAGGTCGGTGGATCTGTGCGTGTACAAGATGATACAGTAATAAAGATAAATATAGTGAATACGAATGCCAAAAAAAAATGATGAATAGAATTTAAATGCGGAGATGAAAAGCTCTGGTGTTTAGCTCTGAGCAACAACGGCATAAGAAAAAATAAATAAAGATAAAAGAAAGAAAGAGAGAAAGAAAACACGAGGAGCGCTTGGTGGTGCTTGACTACACGCTAAATTTAGAGATGTAGTTTAGTTGGCGAAGTTGTCACCACAATCTGGGTTGGTGTGGTGGTTGTGGTATGCGGTTGGTCGCGGAGTGGGTGCTATTTACCCACTCCCACCCTCTCCCCCTCTCCCCCTCTTCAGCCCCCCTCCCTCTTCCCTCTTCCCTCTCCCCCTCTTCAGCCCCCCTCCCTCTTCCCTCTCCCCCTCTTCAGCCCCCCTCCCTCTTCCCTCTCCCCCTCTTCAGCCCCCCTCCCTCTTCCCTCTCCCCCTCTTCAACCCCCCGCCCCCTTCCCTCTCCCCCTCTTCAGCCCCCCTCCCTCTTCCCTCTCCCCCTCTTCAGCCCCCCTCCCTCTTTCTTTCTTTGATTTTTTTTCTTGGTCTGATTTAGTTCGTCTGTCACTCTCTCTCTCACTCTCTCTCTATCTATCTCTATCTCTCTCTTTCTTTCTCTATCTATCTTTCTTCTTCTTTTCTCTCTTCTCTTTCTTTCTCTCTCTCTCTCTCTCTCTTTTCTCCTTCTCTCCCACCCTCCCCTCGTTCCCTCGTTCCCTCTCTCTCTCTCATTTTCTCTTTTCGTACCTTTCTCTCTCCCTCCCCTTTTGGTATCCTTTCAGCCAAGCAATAAACCGCATCCATGAAGCCAAGTAACAGACACGAATGGAGTAATGTCACTTGCGTTATCTTATCGGAGCGTATGGGATGGGGAAGGCGAAGGAAGGCGTGAGAAGGCGAAGGAGGGAAGGAGGGAGAGGAAGAAGGAGGGAAGGCGTGAGAAGAAGAAGGAAGGCAAAGGAAGGCGTGAGAAGGCGAAGGAGGGAAGAGGGAGGAAAGATTGAGATGGGGAGGAAGGGAAGAGAGAAAAAGAGAAAGAAAAAGAGAAAAAGAGAAAGAGAAAAGGAGAGAAAGAGAAAGAGAGAGAGAAAGAGAGATAGAGACAGAGATAGAGAGAGAGAAAGAGAGACAGAGATAGAGATAGAGATAGAGAAAGAGATAGAGAGATAGAGCTAGTGAAAGAGAAAGAGAGATAGTGATAGAGGTAGAGATAGAGAGAGAGAAAAGGAGAAAGAAACAGAGATAGATAGAGAGAGAAAGAGAAAGAGAGAGAATTAATAATAGAGCAGCAGTCTGGCACCACGCCTTACATACCCCCACAGCCCGAGCCATGTTTTATTCCATGTCTTGTTGCTGACCATCTCACGAAATTCTAAGCAACCCCCCCCCCCACAACTATCTGCTCCCGCTTCCTCGTGCCCTCCCCCCCCCCCCTCTCCCTCCTCCCCACGCCCACGCAGTGCTAACCACCCAAATCCGGTTTTTACTTTGATTTTTTAATGATTTTTTTTTTTTTTTTTTTTTTTTGGGGGGGT
>BOPN01001288.1:240000-242500 GCA_017312705.2 Penaeus japonicus
GGTGTGTGTGTGACTTGAGTGCCCAGGCTTGTGGTGGCACAAAGTTGTAACTTTTCACTGAGCTCAGATACTTCCAGAGTGTAGGCTCGCCTCTCTGAAAATATTTGTACAACATTGCTATTGGTCTGCAAGCAAAAAAAATGGATAAAAATGTAAAATGAAATGAAGATGTGTATGAATATAATCAGTCAAAATGTTGAAATTTGTCTCAGGTAAATGTAATTTTAAATATTTTGAATTATATATAATTTTTATACAGAATGCATCTTAGGTGGAAAAGAAATATATGCATGTTAATTTATTTTGATACCATTCAGGCTAGTATGTGAGATCACTATGAAAATTATAACTTTCAATTGTTTAAAATCAAAAGTTTTTGCTTTATAGGTTCAGGGTGAGAACGAATGTGCAATTACCTTTTTGTAGTGTTGATGGCTTAATATTTTGTAAAAAAGAAAAAAAGAAAAGGAAAAAGAAAAAAAGTTGAAAGCCATCACCAGAAAGAGTTTCCTAATGGAAGGTAATGTGAAATGTTTACTCTCACCCTTTTCCCATTAGCAATATGAAAAATATAGAGAGCCTGGGCATGGCTGGTCCCCACTGTATACTGTAACTTGTCTTAGGCACAACCCAGTATATAAATATACATATATATATAATGTTATTGTTATACATTTGCTGTTTCTGATATATATGTGGATAAGGGTGAGATTATTTACAAATACAGAAATTTGGCAAAGGATGCATATCATCATGTTTCGCCTCTGTTGTTAACGCTCTCAGCACATGAGTTTGGGCATAGCCTATATTTTTTTATACATTTTTCTACCTAAATCTACCTTTAATGGAGCATAGCTATTTTGGGAGAGTGTATCATTTTTTTTCTTCTTCTTTTTTTTTTTCTTTTTTTTTTTTTTTTTTTTTTTTTTTTTTTTTTTTTTTTTTTTTTTTTTTTTTTTTTTTTTTGGTCATTGATAATGTTTCAAAGAAATGTATATCCCTTGTGATACAGGTTGTGCAGAAAGTGTCGAAGTTTGTCACTTTTTCTGAGTCTTGCCAAACCTTCTTATTGTCCCATACTGTATCACCAATGTCCTAAAATAATTTAGAAAAAAAAACATGAAACAGATTTTTAAAAATGTGTTGAAGAATTGATAATTAGATAAAGATAAGATTATACGTGATTCCTCAGTGGCATATTAATGAATTCATTTGGATTTAGTGTTGAATAGATGAATATTGTTACAGCAGTTTTTCCCCCAGTTATTATTATTATTATCATGATTATGATTATTATCATTAATGTTGTTATTGCTATTATTAGAAGTAAGAATCATACATCATGAGTTATTTGCAAGGTGGAAAGATTTAACGACAAGAAAATGGTGGCACATAGTTCTTAAAATCTTTACATCTTGTCGGTAACACAGTAGTATGATAGCATGACTATCTCACCCTCCACATGAGTGTGTTTTGTAAAGGTATAGGCAAATTAACAAAAAAATTCCTCTGAAATAGCAAGAGGATCAGGGTTTGGGAAAGGGAGGTAGGGGAATATTAAGAAAAGAAAAGGAAAACTTGGCAGATCTCCAGATGCTGGCGTCTGGAGATGAATAAAGAACATGTATAACCATTAGTGACAATCGGAAGACCTTCATCAGATCTGATGTAAAAAAAACCTCGGCATGGACTGAGTGCAGTGTGGGAGTTAGAGAGGGACTGGTGATGCAGATAAAGAGGCTACCTCGTAAAACTCCAAGTGTTATAAGAAACCCACTATCGATCACTATATCTCCCTTTTTTCCCTTTGATTTATGATCAAATGGATATAGTGTTATGGCATTGTATCACACGGTTGATACCGTTTTAAAAGATATTTTAAGGGCAAGGATACTTATTGTTGATATTTCGTAAATATATATGCTCCATGTTGTTTCCCTCCCCCCCTCCCCCCACCACTAAGAATCAAAGAATCAAATTAGCAACATGCACTTAACCAAGAATAGGAAAGGGAAATAAAATACAAAAGCAAGACTGTGACGCCTTAAGACTTTCTGGGTTATACTAGAGACATTTTGAATCCTGGCTTTCCACTACAGAAACCCTAACCATAGTTGTGTTTTTTTTTCTTTTCTTTTCTTTTAGATACACTGAATAGTGGGACAAGAAGCAGACCTGTAGTATTAGAAATTGGAGACTTACAATACAAAACAAAATTGACATTGATAATGTACAAAAGAAAGATGCAGAACATGCCATGCAATCTGGTTTTAGGTAGTGAAATTTAGCATTAGAGCATTTGACTCCGGCCACACCCATGGCCATAGATATTGTAATCCTGTGTCCTATCAGGTGATAGTCTATGGATTGGGATAAAAGTGATGTCAATACTCCTATTTTCCTTTTGTGTGTATGAGGGATTCTTAGGAATTATGGTGTATCAGGCAGCTGGGGTGCAGAGCCAGTGGCTTCTGCAACATATAACAATAATACAATGTAA
>BOPN01001288.1:252500-255000 GCA_017312705.2 Penaeus japonicus
TATAACCTTAAATGGAGGGGATGAATAGGGGTTGTAGCAACGAAATATTGTTAAGTGGTTTTCAGGAAGGCTGGGTGTTTATCTGCATAAATAAGGTTATAAAACTAACAAATCTGTTTGACTAGTTAAGTGAAAGCACAAAACCTCAGTATATGTTTGTGTATAGACAGACGAAAGAAAATATCTTTTTGTATTCGAAAGAATGAGAAAAATAATAGAATTGCAAAGAAATAAGATCAGAGCATGGTAAAAACTAGCTAGCATTATGCTCAGTAAGAAAAAAGAAGAAGAAGAAAAAAAAAGAAGTTACAGCCCATTCTGGTAATAGAAACATAATCTTAATAATCTAGCACTATACATTAAAACCAAAAGAAGAAGAGGAAGAAGAAGAAGAAGAAGAAGAAGAAGAAGAAGAAGAAGAAAAACAGAATATGAGGCAAACTTTCTTAGTGAAAGGAGACAACTTCAACTCTCATCTTGAAGACCAAAGAGAAAACAAGAATTCGAGAAAGGGAGAAAAAAAAAAAAAAAACACGTTCATTAGAAGTCTGATACCATACAGTTTAAGCAGCGTATGAAAATAAAAGTGGGGATCGTTCCATTTCGTTAGGTCTCAAAGATAATTTCAAAGAGGATCCCTGTAATAATTGCGTTCCAAAAAAGAGTCAACGATGTGCTAAATTGACTCCAAAAATCTTATTTTTATCACGAGCACATCCTATGTCGACTAGGATTTCGAGTGCCACGCCTTTAATTGGCCTGTGAGCATTAACCTGTTTCCATGCATGATATGAACGACAGTTTATTAGGAATATTTTCCTTGGCGAATCTCTAGAAGAAGTTGACTTTTATGAACCCACGTGAGCTTTTTTGCGCGACACAAAGAACCCTGGAAGTATTCAAAGATAAGAGATGATAAGAAAAAAAAGAACTCATTGTGACAAATGTTGAAAGGAAAAAGATATGTGAGACGGAGAGCCAGAGAGGAAGACAAAAGAGAAAGTCAAACGAAAAGTCTGCTAAAAGTTGGAGCTTAAAGGTGTTTCTCTGCCATTAAACCGTGGAAAACTGTCTCTGTATTATTCACATTAAACAGTTTTTTCAGTTAGATATAGATGGACTCGATGCACAGAGTATTTGCTTCGAACACACAAGCTTAGTTGATAGCTGCTTGCATTGCATTAGTGCGAATCCGATAGTGAAGAATCCAAGACTGAAATATTGATTTCATTTCTCTTTGTCAATCTCTTCCTCTCATTTATCTGATTTTATCTTGTACATACTCTTTCTTCTCTTCTTTCCTTTCTACTGTCCCATTTGATCAACATGAAATCTGGAAAGACTAGAATAATTGCAATCAAATCTCATTCATCAAATCTAACAGTGTCTTGAATATATCGATCACTGAATTAAGGAATATATAATGAAAAAGAAAAAGAAAAAATATATATATACACATACTATCATTTGCATTTAATATCCTGAATGTAACTATTTGATACCTTAGCGTATTTTCGCAAATCATGAAAAAGAAAAATAATTACAACTACGCTGAATTTAAATACCTGAAAATAAAAGATTTGTAATGCACATGGCTCGTCACTCAACATTTATACCGGATATTTACCAAAAACAAGTGACTACAATCTGTAAATCAAACAAAACATGGTATAATTCACTGCTGTTGTTAGCTTTATATCTTACTTTCTCTTAAAGACGCCATGCTTTGCATATTGCAACTAGATCCAGGTACCGTTTAAGAAGAATGGACTGTGAGGTTGAATTCCCATGAAAAAAAAAGGTGTTCATGATTAAGCGGTATGCACCATTGGTCATATCAACAAGGGGCTGTGTTATAGGTATACGTCGCTTGCTTCCTATGAATCGTAGAATTTCAGGAAATAGACGTCTAGTCAAAATGAATAGATAAGCAGGCAAACAGACAAGGAATGGGAGAGAAAAAAAAGGAGAAGGACAAACATACAGGATGGCATGACAAGAGAGGGTGAGAGATGAGAGACAGAAAAATGAAATCGAGCAGATCTCACTCATGGTTCTAATCCCGGGCTTTCAAAGAGATTGGTGTGATTGATTGGGGGGGAAGGGGATTGTGGGGGGGGGGGGGGGGTCAAAGAGAGGAAAAAGAGAGAGGGAAATAATGTTCGAATGACTAACTGCCTAAGAATGGTTGAACTTTGACCTGATTTCCATTCTTGTGTAAGTTTCCTCTCTCTCCCACTCACTTATCCAAGGTAATGTAATGTATCATGAACGCAAATATACTACACAAGGGTTTGTGTAGCGTGAAATATATATAGATAGATATATATATATATATATATATATATATATATATATATATAGAGAGAGAGAGAGAGAGAGAGAGAGAGAGAGAGAGACAAAGAGTTTTTAATTCAGAAGCAAGTTGACTCAGTGCACAACGTGCTTGTTTAAGACACTTAGGTGACATGAAATTATTGCATGAAAAATAGTTTTTTTT
>BOPN01001288.1:260000-270000 GCA_017312705.2 Penaeus japonicus
TAACTACCTTAAAATTGGTGCACGCCGAGCACATCTCCATTTTCCCTCCTATTTGTCAGTGTTTTCCCGCGTGGCAAAAAACGGCTGCAGTTTCTGTACACGAGCCACTTTACGCAGACGTGAAAATCCATTTCCATTTCTCTTTTGCGAGCTGTTTGTCAAATGGAATTGTGGATGATTTTATTTTTGTTTTTGTTTTTGTTTTCTAGGATACTTATGTCATCCTTGTTTACTCTCCCATCCTTACTACCAATTCTCTTCTCTTTCTTTCTCTTTCTTCTTCTTCTTCTCTCTCTCTCTTTCTCTTTCTGTCTCTGTCTCTCTCACTCTCTCTCTTTCTCTTTCTGTCTCTCTCTCTCCCTCTCTATTAAATTGAAATCTCTCTCTCTCTATTAAATTGAGATCTTTCTCTCTCTCTCTCTCGCTCTCTTTCTCTGTCTGTCTCTCTCTCTCTAACTGAAATCAACAATCAACATACCTTTTCTTCTAAATGCATAAGACATTTGATAAGAATAAGACAAGACAAACCATTCTGATTCCAGAACCAGACACCAGTGTCTCGAATAGCCCCTCATGATAAAAAAAAGAAGAAGATACATCTGGGCTTATGAACCAGACGGAAAAAACAAAAAACAAAAAACAAAAAAGCATCTCAACTGAAGGAGATTTCCGCTCGAAGTCTTGAAAGAATACGAGGATCTGAGAGGGAAGAAGAAGAAGGAAAGAAGAAAAGAAGAAAGAGATCGTCCCTTCTTCAATCGTTTGATATCATGCAGGCTAAGGGGCTCCTCGAAATGTAAACGGCGATGGTATTTTTAGGTCGTTGGATCCTTTCCCAAATTATGTTAGGAGGAGTAGCTTTATTTACGGAAAAAATGGTAAATCGAGAAAGCTGTGAAGAAGCTTACATCTGTAAAAGACATAGGGGAAAACTATCTTTTATCACGAGGATATATGCTGTGTGTTGTACAGTGTCCCATATATGAAAGGTATGAAAAAAAAGGCTGGATAAAATAGGCATGTAATATCTGAAATCCAAATCCACTGCATATATTCCACACATGTCTTTGTAAATGACATTTCCCAAAAGTATTTCCAAGTCGTTTGAATTTAGCTTCCGGAATTACTTCCTGGGAATATAGGATCCGTCATGCACAAGAACAAATTCATTCAACATCTCTACCGGATGTTAAAAAAAAAAAAAAACTCTCCAAAAATAGGCTCCAACTCTCAAAACAAGTTCTGTATTCTGAAATAGAGATATAACTACAGTACAATCACAGTCTAAATTTTCCACGTACCATTTGGAAAGTCTAGATTACGATTGCAGAAAGCTACAAAAGTGAATTGTCAGTGAAAACCGTGGTTAAGCTGGGAATGGTAATACCATTGATAGTCTGTCGGAGAATTGAAGTGAAGATTCCCTATTCTGCAAACTGTAGTGATATTCACTGAGTTGAAACTGTACTTAGAATATAGAAGGTGAGGCAAGAGAAAGAGACAGACAGACAGACACACAATGAGACAGCGAAGGAGAAAGACAAAACATACAAAAAAGGCAAACAGAGAGAGGGGAATAGAAGCGAGTAAAAAAAAAAAAAAAAAAACAGTGAGTGACACACACACACAAAAAAAAACGAAAAAAATAATCGCATTCCACCCACTTTTCGTCCCCATCCCAATTGGCAAAGAGAGAGAGAGAGAGAGAGAGAGAGAGAGAGAGAGAGAGAGAGAGAGAGAGAGAGAGAGAGAGAGAGAGAGAGAGACTGTGATGGCTAACTACCTGAAAATTGTTGAACGCCGAGCAAATCCCAATTTTCGTTCCCATTTCCCGCTGTTTCCCCGCATCTGTACACCAGCCACTTTACACAGACGTAAATCACATTTCCATTTCTCTCTCGTAGGTGCTTTGTTAAATGAAATCATGTATTCAGTAAGCTTTCGTCTTCCTCTCTCCGAGCTGCTCTTATTTCTCTGTCATGAAAAAAATAATAATTCAACTAGTACTAAAAACTATTATATATGCGTTATCAACGGACATGCTTCTTAACGTGTTTCTTTTAGGTACACTGTCTTGGGTAACTGTAAATATGTATATTGATGATATAATGAACACACACACACACACACACGCACACGTTTTCTCTTTCTCATTTGTTTATCTCTCTCCTCTCTCTCTCTCTTGCTCTCTTTCTCTCTTTCTCTCTCCCCGCTGTCTCTGTCTCTCTCTCTCTCTTTCTTTCTCTCCTCTGTCTCTCTCTTTCTCTCTCTCCTCTGTGTCTGCCTCTCTCTCTCTCTTTCTCTCTGTCTGTCTGTCTGTTTGTCTCTCTCTTTCTCTCTCTCTCTCTCTCTCTCTCTCTCTCTCTCTCTCTTTCTCCTCTGTCTCTGTCTCTCTCTTTCGCTCTCTCCTCTGTGTCTGTCAATTACTCTCTCTCTTTCTCTATCTGTCTGTCTCTCTCTCTCTCTCTTTCTCTCTGTCTGTCAGTCTGTTTCTCTCTCTCTCTCTCTCTCTCTCTCTCTCTCTCTCTCTCTCTCTCTCTCTCTCTCTCTCCTCTGTCTCTGTCTCTCTCTTTCTTTCTACCCTCTGTGTCTGTCTGTCTCTCTCTCTCTTTCTCTACCTGTCTGTCTGTCTCTCTCTCTTTCTCTCTCTTTCTCTTTCTCTATCTGTCTGTCTGTCTGTCTGTTTCTCTCTCTCTCTCTCTCTCTCTCTCTCTCTCTCTCTCTCTCTCTCTCTCTCTTTCCATAAAATGAAAAATTGAAGTAAGTATGGCTGCTGTTTTGCAACGCTGTATATTTCACCTGGCACAGTAAATAAATTGTTATCATCACAGTCTATTCATATATACATATATATATATATATATATATATATATATATATATATATATATATATATATATATATATATATATATATATATATATATATATATATATATATATATATATATATATATATTTTTACTCTTGACTCGTTTAAAAAGATAATTCCATTGCTATTCTTCCTTATCTTTGTCATATTAGTTCTATTGATGTAAAGCTGTATTGAAAGGCACGGCATTGAGTGGAATTTTAGCAAGAAACATTTTAATCGTTACCGTTTTAAAATGGTCTATATAAACCCTATGAATTTGCAATATCTTTTGCAACAATGATTTTATTTCGTTCTTCCTCTCCTTTATGTTTTTTTCTCAAGATAATATTTTCCTTTTCAATTCGCAATGCTTCAACGAAAGATTATATATGAAAAGAACCTGAATTTAATTTTCCCATATTTCTTTTGTCTGAGAAGCTTTTCAACCTCCATTTCACATCCGGGTTTTTCATTAATAAGCTCAAAGGGATTGTATAATCATAGAGATGATTTTTTCCCCCGTTTTCGATATCACGTGATCAGTTTTATAGTGCTAGATGTACATAGGTCTTTTTTTTTTTTTTTAAATATTTTCTTGCCCTATAATGAGTGACATGAACATCAATTTATGTATTCGCTTACTTATTCCTATATAGTTGTCAACTCACATATTTATTTACTAATTGAATGCATTTGCACTTTGAAATGGATACTGAACATAAACATTTACATTTCTCTCTCCATCGTATTTTTTTTCTAGATAAGCATATAATTAGTGCTAATAAGTATTACATATTCTGAGCTTACTAAGTCTGGGTAAACATTTCATAAGTGAAGTTACAGCTAATAAAGAAAATAGTGCAGCAGGTTTACGTAAAAGATTAAAAAAATACTAAGGAGTGTAAGAGCGTATACTTAGTGCAATTTCTGTAAAAAAAAAAAAAAAAAAAAAAAAAAAAACAGGAGCATATTGACGTCACCTAGAAGTCTATGTCTTGCAAGCTCTTTATGTCAATATGGCATTTAATAGTCATACATATACATACATTAGCATATCATCCCCCACATTTTTCAGAACCCCCCCCCCCCCCCATCTTAAAATCACCGCCTTTAGTTAACGTAAAAAGATGAATAATATTTCGCACTTCTTCCCGTAAAATTAATGATATTCCCCAGTTCTTGTTTCCTGAAGGCTATTTAACTTTTTTTCTCGGTGGTGCACATGGGGTTCGATCCTTTGAAGGCTAATTAATCCTCTTTCTTACACAAATTTCTCATCTTCTCCTTGTCGGTATCTTTATCTTATCTTTTTCTTATTATCTGTATCTTATCCTTTTCATCTTATCTTTTCTTATTATCTGTATCTTATCCTTTTCATCTTATCTTTTCTTATTATCTGTATCTTATCCTTTTCATCTTATCTTTTCTTATTATCTGTATCTTATCCTTTTCATCTTATCTTTTCTTATTATCTGTATCTTATCCTTTTCATCTTATCTTTTCTTATTATCTGTATCTTATCCTTTTCATCTTATCTTTTCTTATTATCTGTATCTTATCCTTTTCATCTGATCATTATTTTCGCTCTATTCTTTTCTCGTCAATATCTTTTCCATATCTTTTTCTTATCAATATCTCCTTATCTTTTTCTTCTCAACATCTTTTCATTATCTTTTTCTTCTCAATATCTTTTCATTATCTTTTTCTTATCAATATCTCATATTTTTTCTTGTCAGTATATTTTCCTTATTTGTTTCTTGCCCATATATTCTCCTTATCTTGTCTTTTTCAATGACTATTTTTTTTTCTTTTCAGCATGATAATAATAACGATGATAGATGATAAAAATAATGATGATAACAACAGTAGTGATGATGATAAGGATGATTATGATAACATTAATATGATAATGATGATAACAACAACAATAATGAGGATAAAAACAATAGTAATGATGACAATATTGATGATAATATAAACACTGTATGTCGTGTGTCAAAATGCATCCATGTACATGTGCATTCGTATGTGTGTTGATAACTGTGAGAAATTATAATGATTAAGATTAACTTTGTGATTTAAACAAATGGTTTCAACTAGTTTTCAAAAAAAGGAAAATGGAATAATTCATGACCACATTGTGAATTGCTTTCGAAATACCTCCCTTTACAAACTTACTTAATTCTCTCCGTATAAAACACATGTTAGAATTGGAAATATACTATGAATTTAAACGTGGCAATGTTACAATTTCGCATTTCATTTGGCAAATAGTTCTCTCTCTCTCTCTCTCTCTCTCTGGCAGAATACCACTACTAATGAAGAAACTTACTTTCCTCTCTTCACATTTTGTTCTCGTCTGTATCCACTCCGTTAAAACAATTACGTCCTATTTGGAAATTCTATTTTCATACACACGGAATTCCCATTTGGTCTCCTCCCTTTAATCTAATGGACTTTGTGAGCTTGTTAATGGGTGTCGTATGTAGATGTATTTATATTTAAACTCTTTGTAAATTTTCGATAGGAAATATATTGGATTACATTATGATACTACGTGTTAGAAATGTTTTATCAGGGACAGAAGGACACACATTTCTAAGCTCGCATATCCACGTACACAAACGCAAACGTATATATACACACAAACGAACAAACAGACATGCATGAACATACAGAAATGCACAAGCAAAGCTACAAATAGAAGCACACATGTACACTTCATCATGGCAAATGTATAAAAGACTGAATAGTTTCCACAACGCAAGAAATGTAATTAATGCGCTTCGGATTACTCCTTCAAAAGAACTAGCTGTAGTTCTGATGACGGAGTAATCCGAAATGTGTAAATTACATATCCTACGTTGTGGAAACTATTCAGTCGCATTTATACACTTTTACACACACACACATACATACACGCACGCACACACACACACATACACACACACATACAAACACACAGACACAAACACACACACTCACACACACAAACACACACATACACACACTCTCTCTCACACACATACACACACAAACACAGACACACACACACACACACACACACACACACACACACACACACAATCACACATGCAAGCACACATACAAAGGTATATGTATGGAAGTATTACACGGAATCTATTTATGTATTTCTCTTTATCATATAAATTCCTCTTTCCCTTCTTCCATATATCGTATTTCAAGTAACACAGTTGTCATAATGTGCTGAATATAAATGCTATCTAATCTAGAACAATCTTTTTATCTTTCAACATTCAAATATTTCTAATATCCAGAGATAACCCATTTAGACCATTTGCATGAATTAGAGGAAACAGGCTCTAGCTCTTGTGAATTATCATCATTGCACATGTTGATAATTAAGTCTGGTAGGTTTCTTTGCTTCATTTTAAAATGTCATCTTTACTGCCACTCTTTTCTAATGTTATGGTATTTATATCCTGATAAACAATATTAAAAGAAAGAAGACGAAGTAATTAAGCAATAAGTATTAGACAAAAGTCCTCTCTTTGTTCACACAAACACACACACAAACACCCACACACACAAACACATATCCACGCACAGAAACATCCCCCCCCCCCACACATCCACACACACACACGGACCCCACAAACACACACACAAACACACAAACACACACACACACATCCCCATCAACATGTACACAGTCATAAAAAACAAAACAAAAAAAAAAACACCGTAAACAAACAACCCAAACAGACGCAGATTTCCATCACATCAGACTAACTAATCGACCATCCAAACGGCCTTGTCTCTTACTCTGTATGTATGAACACGAGCCTCAAGTTGCAAGAGAAATGTGGCAGGATTGTGGATGTTGCAGTTTCGATGTCTGAATGGCAACGGAGAAGAAATGGAGGGAAATTCTTTGCTCACGGCACCTCTCTTCTCTCTTCGCCTGGACATGTTTAGGTGCCTTGGGTGTCGGGAAAAGTTTTTTTTTTTTTCTTCTTCTTCTTCTTCTTCTTCTTTTTCTTCTTCTTCTTCTTTTTTTCTTTTTCTTCTTCTTCTTTTTTTTTCTTCTTCTTCTTTTTCTTTTTCTTCGTTTTTCTTCTTCTTCTTCTTCTTCTTTTTCTTTTTCTTTTTCATCTTCTTCTTTTTCTTCTTCTTCTGCTTCTTCTTCTTTTCTTCTTCTTCTTCTTCTTTTTTTTTTCTTCTTCTTCATCTTCTTCTTCTTCTTTTTCTTCTTCTTCTTCTTTTCTTCTTCTTCTTCTTTTGCATCTTCTTCTTTTTCTTTGTTTTCTTAGTTTATGTTGTCGTTGTTATTATTATTATTTTTTTTATTATTGCTTTTACTGTTTTTGGTGTTAGTATTGTTCTCATCATCTCCATTTTCAATATCATTATTACTATTATTATTATTATTATTATTATTATCATTATGATCATAGTTACTATCCTTATTATTATTTTCACTGTCATTATCGTTGTCACTATCATTGTTATCATCATTGTCATTTTCATTATTATCATTACCATTATTATCATTATTATCAATATCATTACTATCATCATCCTTATTTTACAATCAAAATCATTATCATCATCATTATCATTTTTGTTATTATCACTATCATTATTGCTGTTATCATTGTTGTTGTTATTTCTATCAATATCATTGTAATCACTGGCATCATTAACATTATTATCATCAATACTATTATTATAATCATTCTATCATCGTTATCATCATTATCATTGTTCTAATCATTATCGTTATTATTGTCATTATCATTATTATTATGATAATTCTTATTATTACAATTATTGTTATCATTATCATTATATATATATATATATATATATATATATATATATATATATATACATATATATATATATATATATATATATATATATATATGTATGTATATATATATGTGTGTGTGTGTGTGTGTATTATTATCATTATTATTTTCATCATTATCATTATCATCTTTATCATTTTCATTTCTATCATTATCATCTTATTCATTGTTATAATTTTCATCATTTTCATTATTATCATTATCAAAATCATTACTGATATCATCATTCCCCTGTCATTATCCTTATCATCCTCACCCCTGTCATTATCATCGTCATTATCATTATTATCAACATTATTACTAGTATTAGCATTGTCACTATCATAATTGTTATTGATAGTAATTATGATAATCATAGTAATGATGATAATACAGTGTTCACTAATATATATTTTCAATGGTTGGTACATTAAATATGTGACTATATTATTCCTCCATATATCTATCAAATCTACTTAATTCTATCAATTTAGAATATTCCATCCGATTTTTAGAACCTGATAACATTAGAGCATTCCAAAGATAATCATTAATCATTTAGATTCATGTCATATAAGATTTCCAGGTCATATGAAACCTGAATATGTTAGTCGTGTGAGGAAGAGGAAAACAATGCATCTCCGTAACTGACTTCGTTACGTCATTGCAAATTGCATTTCGTTGCATCAACAATATTTTCTTTCGGTAAACACTTGCTAAATTTAGAACTGAATGGGCTTGAAGTATTGAAAAAGAGAGAAAATATGGTAGATTAGTTTTGTATGAGAATATATGTATATAAAATAAATAATTTAAGGATAAGATTTAGAAATAAATAAGTACATAAATACACAAATACGGACTACCAACATTGCACAAACGTACGAACTCACGCAATAGCATGGCGATAGATAAACAATGCAACACATAAAAGCCACATTGCGCGTCCCCTTTATATCGAAGAATGATCGAACCTGTTATTTGCGACCAGTGCCTTTCTCTCCCATGCTGTGGAAAAAACGGACCAGCTGCTGATAACTCAATTACTTGATTCACTGTACGAATTCTCTCCTATCCACAATTCCACGGTTATATAGTTAGTGTAGCTGCATATTTTAGCCTGGCGAGGCTTTATTTCCACTGAACTCTGAGAGAAACCTTTTTTATTATTGGTCTAGTAATATATATATATGTATGTTTATATATATGTATGTATGTATATATATATATGTGTGTGTGTGTGTGTGTGTGTGTGTGTGTGTGTGTGTGTGTGTGTTTGTGTGTGTGTGTGTATTATTACCATTATCATTTTCATCATTATCATTATCATCTTCATTTTCATTTCTATCATTATCATCTTATTCATTGTTATCATATTTCATCATTTTCATTATTATCATTATCAAAATCATTACTGATATCATCATTCCCCTGTCATTATCCTTATCATCCTCACCCCTGTCATTATCATCATCATTATCATTATTATCAACATTATTATTAGTATTAGCATTGTCACTATCATAATTGTCATTGATATTAATTATGATAATCATAGTAATGATGATAATACAGTGTTCACTAATATATGTTTTCAATGGTTGGTACATGAAATATGTGACTATATTATTCCTCTATATATCTATCAAATCTACTTAATTCTATCAATCTAGAATATTCCATCCGATTTTTAGAACCTGAAAACATTAGAGCATTCCAAAGATAATCATTAATCATTTAGATTCATGTCATATAAGATTTCCCGATCATATAAAACCAGAATATGTTAGTCGTGTGAGGAAAAGGAAAACAATGCATCTCCGTATCTGACTTCGTTACGTCATTGCAAATTGCATTTCGTTGCAACAACAATATTTTCTTTCGGTAAACACTTGCTAAATTTAGAACTAAATGGGCGTGAAGTATTGAATAGAGAGAAAATACGGTAGATTAGTTTTGTATGAGAATATACGTATATAAAATAAATCATTTAAGGATAAGATTTAGAAATAAATAAGTACATAAATACATAAATACGGACTAACAACATTGCACAAACGTACGAACTCACGCAATAGCATGGCGATACATAAACAATGCAACACATAAAAGCTATTGCACGCCCCTTTATATCGAAGAATGATCGAACCTGTTATTTGCGACCAGTGCCTTTCTCTCCCATGCTGTGGAAAAAACGGACCAGCTGCTGATAACTCAATTACTTGATTCACTGTACGAATTCTCTCCTATCCACAATTCCACGGTTATATAGTTAGTGTAGCTGCATATTTTAGCCTGGCGAGGCTTTATTT
>BOPN01001288.1:312500-316258 GCA_017312705.2 Penaeus japonicus
ATTGCGAAAAATATAGATCGAGCACAAAAGTATATTAAAATATATTATGGAAAAATAACTTAATGGAAAAATCTTTTTCGAAAAGAAATTTCTCGAATGATTCCGCTGAATGACTTTGTAGGGTTACAGCTTTATTTACTTGCACTTATGCTGGACACACACACATACATACATATCTATCTATTAATATATATATATATATATATATATATATATATATATATATATATATCATATATATATCTATATATATATATATATATATATATATATATATATATATATATATATATATATATATATATATATATATATATATATACATATATACATACATACATATATATATACACACATATATATATATATATATATATATATATATATATATATATATATATATATACATATATATATATATATATATATATACATATATAAATATATATATATATATATATATATATACATATATATATATATATATATATATATATATATATATATAGGTATATATATATATATATATATATATATATATATATATATATATATATATATATATATATATATATATATATGTACATATATAAATATATATATATATATATATATATATATATATATATATATATATATATATATATATATATATATATATACTTATATATATATAAATATACGCATAAATATACACATTCTTTTTATGCCAATGAATATTTGTTATGCTCAGACTGAGTGATTCATCATAATATATCAATAACAGTAATACTCTGGAATCGAGCTAACTCGAGCAAGCCTCGGATCACCTTCACACCTGCGCCCACACCCATTATATTTTTGACTGTGAAATCCTATCCCTTTCGCCCTCAAGGTAGAGCAGCGGAGGATGGTCGACTCTTAACGCCACCGTTCGTCCACAGTATAAGAAATTTTGATCTTCAGATTTTTGCGGGGGGGTCAGTGTAAATTCACGTTTCATAGGTCTTGGTTGGACGATGAATAGACGTATGTGATGGATGGAAAAACTGACTGCGTTTCGTTCATGTCTCTGATTATTGTGTGAAAAGAGACATGTCCAAGTCAAATCTTGAATGTTTGATTGGGAATGATAATCTATTTTTAGTTTTATGCTTAGATTGGCATGTCATTTTTCCCACCCAGGGCTTTACCCTCCCCCCCTCCCCCCGCCTTTCTCTCTCGATCTTCTCTCTTCCTCTCTATCTCCCTCTATATATATCTATCTCTATATCTATCTTTCTTTATGTATACATAAATATGTTCTCGCCTTCAACTCACATGAGAGTGGAGTCAAAATTCTACGGATTTTCACCCCCAGCTGTCATGAATCGTTCTTTTCCTTCATTCCGTGGTCGTAAAAATATAATAAAATGTGAGAAAACAGCTGAATGGAACGACAAAATGGGTGAGGAACTGTGTGTGTGTGTGTGTTTGTGTGTGTGTGTGTGTATGTTTATGTGTATGTGTGTGTGTGTGTGTGTGTGTGTATGTGTGTGCTTGTTTCGGTTCCTGTGTAGGAATGGCTTGTTCATCGTACTGTTTTGTTTTCTTGGGGAACAAAGTTATACCGTGAACAATAATAAGAATATATATATATATATATATATATATATATATATATATATATATATATATATATATATGTGTGTGTGTGTGTGTGTGTGTGTGTGTGTGTGTGTGTGTGTGTGTGTGTGTGTTTCTGTGTATTAAATAACTATCTGAATTGACCATTTCTTTGCACGGAACACGTAAACTTCCTCAATCCCAAAGGACTCCGAAGAGTGTGTCGCTTCCTGAGGTCTTAACTTCTGTCGCAATGAGTTCAAAGATATTACTTTGTACAAGCCATTTGTCTTTTGTTGTCAAGTAATGGATCTATAAAAAGAGGAGGAAATAAAAATTTAACATTAACCGAAGGACCAAAAAAAATATCTGCCATTTTTGTTTTTACGTCATCCAAGAGAGAATATGTAAGATTAAGTCGTTTAATACTTTTTGCTCTTCTTTCGTTTTTCTCTCCTTTATACATCCCCTTCCTATTCTCTCTTCGTTTTTTTCTCTCCGCGTGTCCCTGCCAAGGCCGAACTACCTTTCTCTCTCTAGTTAGTTTTCCGGTTGAAATAAATAATTACAGCAGCCCTGTGATTTTAGTTCGAACCCAACATCATCACCATCGTCATCATCATCCTCACCATCATCATCATCATTTTCATCATCATCATCATCATATTATCATCAACATCACCATCATCATCCTAATCCTCATTCACATCACCATCACCATTACCATCATCATTATCATTGTCATCATCATCAACATCATCATTGTCATCATCATCAATATCACCATCATCATCATCCTCATCACCATCACCATCACCATCACCATCATCATACTGCCAGGCCGGGGATTAAAAGGGTCTCCAGAGGCAGTCCCGGCTTCCTTCCGAAGTTAAGGTGGGCATTTGGGTATCCACTCGATGCAAGTTAATCACTGGCTTATCAAAACGTTCTTTGAAAGAGGGCCTTGGATAGACATGGAGTTCGAGACGTAAAAATGGATTATTATCCTCCTCCTCATCAATGTTTTTATTTCATATTTATGATCACACGAGAATCCTTGTAACGAAATGTTGTCTGGAGCAAAATGTAGATGGAAAGTTCTCAAGTGTTCTTTCTTTACTAGAAGTCCTAACATAGGGACTTAACAAAAATATATTATTATATGATAACAAAAATATATTATTATATAATTTTTGTTGCACGAGGAGAATCAAATAGCACACACACACACACACACAAACATAAACATACACACACACACACAAACATAAACATACACACACACACACACAAACACATAAACATACACACACACACACACACACAGTTCCTCACCCATTTTGTCGTTCCATTCAGCTGTTTTCTCACATTTTATTATATTTTTACGACCAAGGAATGAAGGAAAAGAACGATTCATGACAGCTGGGGGTGGAAATCCGTAGAGTTTTGATTCCACACTCATGTGAGTTGAAGCCGAGAACATATTTATGTATATATAAAGAAAGATAGATATAGAGATAGATATATATAGAGGGAGATAGAGAGGAAGAGAGAAGATCGAGAGAGAAAGGCGGGGGGAGGGGGGGAGGGTAAAGCCCTGGGTGGGAAAAATGACATGCCAATCTAAGCATAAAACTAAGAATAAATTATCATTCCCAATCAAACATTCAAGATTTGACTTGGACATGTCTAATTTCACATTTAATAATCAGAGGATATTGAACCAACGCGTTTCACTTTTCCATCCATCACATGCGTCTATTCATCGTCCAACCACATCTTATACAAACGTGAATTTACACTGACCCCCCCCCCCAAAAAAAAAAAAAAAAAAAAAAAAAAAAAAAAAAAAAAAAAAAAAATAATAATAATAATAAAAAAAAAAAAAAAAAAAAAAAAAAAAATCGAAGATCAAAAAGTGACGTGGGCGTGAGACGAAATGGTGGGCGTTAAGAGTCGTCCATCCTCCGCTGCTCTACCTTGAGGGCGAAAGGGATAGGATTTCACAGTCAAAAATATATTGGGCGTGGGCGCAGGTGTGAAGGTGATCCCGAGGCTTTGCTCAAGTTAAAGCTCGATTCCTGGAGTATTACCGTTATTGATATTATGATGAATCACTCAGTCTGAAGCATAACAAATATTCCTTGGCATAAAAAGAATGTGTATATTTATGC
>BOPN01001289.1:0-12500 GCA_017312705.2 Penaeus japonicus
GAGAGAGAGAGAGAGAGAGAGAGAGAGAGAGAGAGAGAGAGAGAGAGAGAGACAGACAGACAGAGAGAGAGAGAGAGAGATACTGAGGGTGAGAGAGAGAGATACTAAGAGTGAAAAGAGAGAGAGAGATAAAGAGAGAGAGAGAGAGAGAAAGAGAGAGAGAGAGAGAGAGACTGAGAGTGAGATACTACGAGTGAAAAGAGTGAGAGAGAGACATACTGAGAGTGAGGGAGAGTAACTAAGAGTGAAAAAAGGGAGAGAGAGAGGGGAAGAGAGATTGAAATAACTGATAGACCGATTTAGGTGTTCAGGCACTGTACAGATATGTGGGTCTGTGAAAGTGCTTACAGTACCGCCACATATAGTTCAACCCGTTATCTTATCTAGACATACCAATGACAAGCAAAGAAATTTTATTGTTATAATATTTTGTCACGATAAAGACTTTATTGTGTATGCAGGCTTCAGTATCGCGTTCGTGGTCGTTTTCCTCCAGTGCCACTGTCACACCCATTGAGATAGTCGCTATAGTCAAGACACAGTCGTCCGTTCCTCACGTTCATTGTAATTTTAGCTCAAGTCTCTCAACTCAAAAGTTCATCGGTCCTTAAAAAGTCGTTCTACACTTTCTCATTCGTTTCTCATTTCTTAAAAAGAGTGTTTACACAAGACGTCGTTTTAGTTTTCAAAAATCGTTCTTGTTTCCCATATAATAATCGCAGAAATAATATTCATCTTACATGTTCCTCTCCTAGTCGTTCTGCTTCAAAAGTCGTTCCCATGTATTTTTGTTTTCCTATTTGTTTAATTGCAATCCAATTATCGTTCTTCGTTCTAGTGTTTTCTTTCTCTCCAAGAAGTCGTTCATGTTCATCTTTTATTTCAAGTTCGTGTAATTACGATTTCTTGGTCGTTCGATCGCAACGACTTTCCGAGCACGCAGCCGTAGTACATGTTCGAAACGCTTTACTTCGCTAAACTTATGCTTCCCTTTCACTTTGACATGTTGCTATAACTTTCCAGTTGATAGTTGATACTTCTATTTAAAACAATTTTGATAATTGCTAGTTAATTTCTCAACATATAATTGTTCTAAGAATCCGATTATAGAAAAAATATAAGAATGCCTTCAAAGTGGGAGAGCATCCGGACGAGAGTGTCGCCTGACAGACCCAATGCAACGAGACCGAGAACGACGATGGCTTCGCTCAGCCTTCGTCTCTATCAGAAAACAGACCCCAAGGCCGACTTTGCCGTCTTGTTGGAGAACAAGAAGTCAAAGAACAGCCTGCTCTTTCAGGCAGGGACAGTAGCGACGCTATGTAAGTACGGCAACGGAGAGGAAATCCGGGATGGGATCTCTCGACTTTCCTCTGGACGTGTTTTGGTCGAAGGCATTATCGGAAATTATATGGATCGGAGGCTGCCGAAATCGCAGGTCATTTAGCCATGAGAGAATGAGTCTTGCCAGCATGGAAATTGCACTGACAACCTTTCAGATTGAGGCGTAATTGCAGCGTTATTCCCCCGAATTTGCGCATGACAGGTTGACACCCCCAATTGCTGTGCCATGACTTTTATATGATCAATCATAGGCCGATGTTATTTTTATTTATATGTTCTACTTTTTTGCCACAATCTTTTAAAACAAGTGGGTTTCAGTCCTCATATTTCCCGGTGTTTGTCCAGTGTCTGCGGCTGAAAGTGGAAAGAGTGTTTTTCCTTCCTTCCTTCTTTTTTTCTTTCCTTTGGTGAATGTTAATGAATGTTTCGGTAATGATGGTTAAAGGTCATAGGCTCTCAATGGTATTGACAGTAAATATCATTACCTTTTTTTGTGGCCAACCAATGATATTCTTATTGTCATTCTCTGAGTATAGAGACATCACCTTAGGTCACATACATTTTGTGTTACATTAGTTCTGTTCAGAATATCCTCATCACCTTTTTTTGCTCTATTGTTTAGTATAAATAGAGCAAGGAAGGATAAAAAATGTTATTATTGATATATTGCCATAACTGAAAATGTTTCTTAACAACACTTCTCTCTTAAGCATACTGATCCAGGGCAGTATTCTTAATTACTGAATGAATACTGTTTTTTTTGTGTGTTTTTTTTCACCTACAATGGAACTCGGCCAGTATTCATTAACGCTTCCGCAATGGACATTTTGAAAAGTCAGATAACATTTGTACTACTTTTTTCCTTTTCCTAAAATTACAAGCTATTTATTCCTTCAGCTAAAATCACTTGTTATACCAAATGCAAATTAGTATCAGGCTGCTGATATATCACAAGTCCAGAAAATAATGGAAAATACACACCTCAAGATGTGGTTGTCTTGGAAGGGTTAAAGGTCATAGAAATCTCTTTTACAAATTTAAGGACTGTTCATAAAAACAGTCTCTAAATTCAATATTGCCCCACAATCTTGTTTGACTCAGTTTAAGATTATCCTAGGGAATATCCTTTTTGACTTCCCCCCCCCCCACCCACTATTACTACATATCAAGCTGTATACTAGAACTAACATTTACATTGTGATATGCCCTTTAGTGATGAGGTATTGTAAAGATAAAATGAAATGAAGTATGCAATGAATCTAACTTATATTATGGCAGTAAGATTACACATTTAATATTATTTATGTGGATCCCTCTATTTTTGTTGTCATTGTATAAGCTGCATAGGCAGAGAGTACCATTTAAATGTCTGAAATAGAATGTTGCGATAAAAATCAAGGAAACTGCTCAATAGATACTTGGCAATACAGCAAAAAGGACCTTTTAAGGTTTCCTCATCATTATAGATCAAAGTTTTCTTTAACATGCAAAATTGAATAAGAGTGATATCACTAAACTTAGCTAATCAATCAGTTGAAAATTTGATAAGAAGTTATTTTTCTTCTGAATACTTTTTGATATATGCCTCATTAACAATTTTCAAGTTCATGGTTAGATTAGATTTAGTGGCATCCTGCTCCATCAATTCTACCAATTGTAGCAATGATGTTCAGATTGCTTTCAAAACATATATATATATTAACCTCAGCCTTTGTTATCCACCACTTCTGTCATTGTCTGTGTCTCATAGGGACCTTAAAGGGCAGTCAGTATACATGTGAAACATTTCTAATTTATCTTAAACTTTGGTTGAGTCATAGGCAAATATTGGGTATCAAAGACATTTTAGTGATGAATCATTGACAAAATTGCAAAGTCAATTTTTTTTCTTATTTTTTTCTTCATATTTTCTTTTTTTTCTTTATAGACAAAGCTCAGGCATATTTACTGGTAGAAGACCATGCAAAGAGAAAAAAAAATAGAACTAAGCTTAAAATCATAAACACATGAAACAGCTGTGTTAGGCGTAAAATCATCTGTAGAAAATAAAAGTTAAGCCACAGTTACTTAACAGAGTCTGCCATTGCAGCAAAGTCCAGTAGTGTGTATGTGAGAGAGGTAAATCCCTTTTTTTTTCAATTTTCTTCTTATTCTTATTCTTCTTCATTTAGAGACCTGTATCTGTCATTTCACAGGCTCTATCAATGCTGCAGTTTATTAGAATTGTAGTTTAGGGTCCATATCAGATTATTATTTTCTTTAAACTCAGTGCAATAAAAGTATTACTGTTGTATAAGAGTACAAAAGCACCATTATTTTTTCGTATTTATGCACTGTCATGAACAAATACAAAACATATAACCATCCACAATGAAGATAACATTAAGAGATAGGGAAGAGGAAGAAAATTTTATGATTGTTTGTGATTGTGATTGCCACTGTAAAAGACATCCCTAGTGGTACAAGGGCACATTGTAGACAGTGGGCATGGTTTGAGTCACCCTCTTCTGCCCGTTCTGGCTGCACATCTTTCATCTGCGGTACTTTAGAACAAGAGGTTGGTAACTTACTGTCTGCCATCACTCTATAAAGATAGTGCTCACCAGAGACTATGGATGTTACAATAGTACAATAAAATAACACAGGAATTCTAAATCCCCAAACGTCAGGCCTGTCGTCAGGGCAAAGCTCTTGCATCATATATGTCATGACACCAGTACGCAGTGGGTTGATAAGCTCAGTATGCAGAAATATTCCACACTTTCACCATAAATTCCAAGATTAGAAGTTTGTGTTTGCATAGATCGGATAAGGATTCCTCATCAACAGATTCATGCTGTTCATGCTTGAATTAGTTTAGCTCAGCAGAGAAAGGGTCTTAAAATTATTACTTCCTCCCACAGCTCAACCAGAGACAGATGCCATCAGAGGCGACTATTATGGAAGGCTGCTGGATGCCTACGCCTGTCTTGGGGTGCTCCAAGTTTGTCCCCGTAAGTATTTCAAATACAGTTATTAAATGAGTAACATGTTTTGTGCCAGAGGAAAGAAGAATTTTTTTTTTTTTTTTTTTTGTCAAAGGGTTTTATTCAAGAATCATCTTTGTAAATTACATTGGACTGTGTGATAGAGTAATACAGTCACAGATTGATATGGATGTATTATTAGTTTCCCAGGTTAGCAACCTACAGAACATTTGCTCAGATCAATTGCACATTCATCTTTACTCATTTATATCTAGCTTCTTCAGAGGTGTTGAAGCAATTACCCAAATTATAGAAAAGAAACAGAAAGGATGAACTCCACTGTAATAAAATCATGCACCTTATTACTAGATTATATGCCTTCATATTTTCTCTATTCTTCCATAACCCGTTTTAAAATCAGAATTTCAATCTACCTTTCCCATTGAAAGATATGATAAATTAGACTTCAATTAGTTTATGTTTTACTTTTCATTCTTGCTACTGTGTATTGTTTTTTCCTGAAATTTTCTAGTGTTTGCTTGTTTTTCAGTTTACAGTGAATATTTAATGATGTCTAGTTAGGATGTAATCATCAGTACAAAGATATATTAGTACTGATTGTTATTCTTATCATCATCCATGATTTTTTAAGTACTTTTATTAGCATAATGATATATGTTACTTTTTTATGAGGTAGGGGTAATTATATTTATTAGTTAATGTTGCTATTGATATTATTATTGTCATTGTTATTATCATTATCATTATCATTATTATTATTATTATTATCATCATCATTATTATTACTATGTACATATTATGTAATATTTTTTTATGATTTTGCTTTTATTATTATTGTTATTATTATTATTATTATTATTATTATTATTGTTACTTTTACTATTATTATTATTGTTACTCTTATTATTGTTTTGGATGTTATTATTATTGTTACTATATATTTTTGTTTTTCATCATTATTAAAATGATTATCATCATCATTACCGTGATTCTGATTTTTGTTACTGATGTTAATTATATTATCATTATCGTCATGGTTATAATTACCTGTATTATTGTTATTGTTATTGCATTGTTTTCATTATAATCATTACTTTTATTCTCATTATCATTATTATTGTTTATGGTATTATTTTATTATTATAATTATGATTATTTTTATTGTTTTTGTTATCACAGCTACTACTACTACTGCTACTTCGTTTTTTATCTATTTCTGTGCAAATAGTACTTCACACTTTATTGCCATTTATAACCTTTTTTTTTTTTCTATCAACAATTTATCACTTTGTTGTGACATTGTTCATATCAAATGTGTGATTTTGAAAAAGAATCCAAGCGTTAGGATATTCCCAAACACTCTCTCGTCAGAAGCAACAGTAACGGATCCCTTGGAGGCAACTCCCTTGAGTGTCACCATAATCAGTAATAGATATGTTATATACAGTGATTATTATAAAAACTTGTCCTATAACAATTGTGAACCATTGGTTCAATAGGAGCTGACTTTGTCATTAGCTTGAAAAATTCATAATAGTTTTTAAAAAAACATTGGGAACTACTATTGATTTGTTTCACTGTATCTGGAGTATATTATGGATATTATTATTTTTAACCTTTCTTATTATTGTTAAAGTATATAGGTGAGACATGCCTCATTTTCTCAATTTTGAATAGAATTCATTGTAACAAATGTAGACAAAGGTGATATGTTGAAGTTATGGTCTCATCTATGCCTTTACCTACATTTCACAATTTTGTAAAGTTATATTGGTATTTTGATTCATCCTTCTGGCAGCATTATATCTTGGATATTATAATTATTTTCCATGATTGCTTTCTTCTCACTTATAAACTCAACAGGTATATTTCCAGCACTTTTAGTTGATGTTATTGTGTTTCAGTTTGGAATGTGACATGTATAAGTTTTAGATAATTTCACAATTATCATTTCAATTTCCAAACATTCTCCTCACTTTGCTGATCATAGTATACTCCATCTAAACATAGTTCATTAGTCCTTTAATTGTATTTTGCACCTAGGAGTGACAGCTTCAAAAATGAATGATGCATTATTTGTGCTTATAAAATCAAGGGTTAAAGTAGTGTAGTTTGTTAATAGATATTTGTAATCATGTTTGCCCTGTAAAGTCATTAACATGGAGTTGATGATGGTCAGATTAATGTTGTGTTTAGTATAAGAAGAATTAATTTTGCTATTGTAATGGCAGTTTCAGTGTGTTTTGGGTGAGACATTTCAGGGGCATTTGACATGTAGAAAACCCATTTATGCTGGGGACTTGCACTGTCCAAATTAGTTTTTTTTTTTATTAGCTTTTGGTTTGTTTTTTGTAGTTGTTTTTTTGTACACTTAGATTCAATTAGTATACCTACGTGACCTTACCTGTTTACCACATTTCTTGAATTTTCAGGGAACAGAGTTTTTATTTCTGTTATTGCTGTCAGTCAGATTATTATTATTATTGTTATTATTATTATTGTTATTATTATTATTATTATTATTATTATTATTATTATTATTATTATTTTTATTATTATTACTATTTCTATTACTATTACAATGTTAATAACAATAATAGTAGTAATAAAATTAAAAAGCTATTTCACAAAAGTTCAAGGAGTAGGGTAAACAGGTGAGATCAGGTAGCCTGGTAATTGTCTCCTTTGTTACTAAGCTCTTAAATAAATACAGATTTGTGACATTTTCTATTTTTACTAATACAGTGTTATAGCAGGTGAAAATAATGTAAAACATAAATAACACAGATACCATATTTCAGGACCATTAACAAGTTAGGAATCATTGATTCTCCTAGAGTGAAACATAAGAATTTCCAGGAAGTTTATTGGAGTCGAATGTGGTGATTTTTGCTGCCCATTTTCCACTCATGAGTGTTATAGAATTTTTTCTTTCTCTCGTTCTTTCATTTTTTTCAGTGAATGAGTTGTAGTCTAAGAACTTCTAAAATTTGTTGAAATTATACTCCTTATCTAGGTGAATCCTTATTGTGAAAAATCAGAAGCATAAAATCTAATTACATATCAGCAATATTCTATGTTTGAGTCAAGAACCAAGGATCAGTGACAATGGGAAAAGGGCGAGAAGCTACAGGTCCAGTACTTCATCAACCTGTAACTCGTGACTGAGTGAACCCACTTTACGGATGTTGGGGGGGAGTATAAGGAATTGGATTGGCAAGGCAAAATTCTGTAATATAATTACATTTTATAATAACTTTTATTTTTGATAGTTGTAATATACATGTGTATATGACTTTACTCATTTCTGACAATGCTGATATATATATTATATATATATATATATATATATATATATATATATATATATATATATATATATATATATATATATATATATATATATATATATATATATATATATAAATATATATATATATATATATATATATATATATATATATATATATATATATATATATATATATATATATATATATATATATATATATATATACATATATTTATTTATTTATTTATTTATTTATTTATTTATTTATTTATTTGTTTGTTTGTTTGTTTATTTATTTATTTATTTATTTATTATGATGTATAGGGTTTAAATGATATTAACTCATTATAATTATATTTATAATTGGCATATCAATTCATAAAAAGCAGTAAAATTTGCAAGGCAGATTAATTTAAATATTTGTCATCAAGTGACAATTTCTGGTATTTTGTATTACATTGTTTTATTGCAAACTTTTATTGCTGTTAGTCTGAGTATTTTGACAGGTAATTGGAGATTGGTTTCTAGCTTTATAGTTTCCACCTTAACCCTTTCCCTTTTGTGTGTGTTTTTGAGAAAGATTTGATGTATGTGTAGATGGTTGCACAAGGAAACCCACACATATACACAACCACATGCATCCAGCATTGCTGGATGTAGATATATAAATGCATATATGTATATTTACCTCATACTTATGTCTAGAGGGGGAAAGTATACAGTTATTGGTATTTTATGGGATAGCAGGCATTGAAGCTGTAGTTTTTTTATTTTTTTTTGTATAGTATAGCATTTAAGAAAGGCATGATGATGATGTTGATAAGATGAATCAAATAAAGTGATTCTGCTAGTATTTTAATGAAATACAAAGTTTGTTTTGTTCTTAATGGGTACTGTAGCCAGAAGTTCATGAAATAGTTTGATTGGTTGGCAGTGTTAGTGAGGTTGGTAATTTTCTCTGTCAACAAAAAATATCAAATCTTGGAGTAGACTGCATTTGCTCTTCTATAATATTTAGAGATGTTGCACTTAACCCTCCAGCAGTGGGCATTTTTCATGGGATCAGATCACTTTCACACTGCATATTTACATTGAAAATACAAGCTAGTTATTCCTTCAGTTGTACAACTGACACATCATACGAAAGGCTAATTAGTATCACTTTGCAATGAGTATAAACATTCTGCACACATGCTGATCTGGGATTTAGTGTAAGCAGCTTGGTTGTTGGTTCCTTGGACATGTCTGATATCTGTTGTGAATTGAGAGTCAAGGTGTCTCTTTTCACAAGACGATTGGTGACAGTGTTTGGAATGCAGGGCAAAGGTCACGGGCTTGTGGTCCATCATGACTGCAGAGTATGCTGCCAGGAGTTCTCTGCTGAAGGCTTTGTAGCAAGACTTTCAAGGTGTCAAAACTTGAGAAGAGAAAGCTGGAGATTGGCATTGCTTACCCTGCTGCTGTTGGAGGGTGCTGCCAACAGCAGTGTTGGATGCATCTACAGTTATGCTGATTGGCAACGATGATTGAGAAGGGTAGCAGAGGCCAGGGCTTCTTTGCAGGCTGTGAAGGGGTCATTTGCTGACAGCATCCAGTCGACTCATGTGCTCCTTCCGAATTGTGAGGAAATGAGAAGACCGTGCAACAGTTGTAGAAGCTGGACACAGCTAGGGAGGAACCTCTTTGAAACTCAATGTTTGATATTGTTGATTCTCATTGATTCCATAGTAGTAGACCAGTAAAGTCTTGGGCACATTTTGATGTTTGTCACTGCTTGGTCAATGACTATGTTGTATTTATATGTTAATCATCTGGTTGTAGATTTTAAAGATATGTAGCAGATAGGAAAATAGCTAATGTTATTAATGATTTTTTAAATTGCAAGACTAGTAATAAATCAAACTAACAGAGTGAACATAATATTATGAATTGAGATCCACTTTATTTTTATGTGCATAATAGACAGATGCTAGCACGACACAGATATTCTTATATAAATGTAAATTTCTTTAAACATCCTCTAATGTAACCTATGAACTAATGTAATATTTCCCATTTGAACCATATCATATATCACTAACATAGGATTAGTTATCATTTTTATGTATGATGGCACAGTCGTCAGGGGAGAGGCATTGCTGCTGAATGATTTGCAGGGACATGCACCCCCTATGTAGCCCATGTGCTTAAATATCTTTTGTGCTTTTAGTTGCTGTTGCCAGCTTCCTTGTAGATTACAATTATACATTGGTAGAAATGGAGAGAATGTGTTTTTTGTTCATGTATTACAGTGTAATGATTTATCCCCCTGCATTTCTTTTTCTTCTTTTTTGTTGCTGCATTATATTGCCATCTATTTTTTGTAACCGTTTCTTTTCCTAGAATCTTTGTTTTTGTATTGATACAGTAAATTGTTTATTTTCTGTTTGTGTGTATGTATTTTGAATTTATTAACCAACTTATAATAATTGTCCTTGTACATGAATGTAAATATACTCTTTGCCTCACTTTTAGAGTAGAGGATTCACTGTCTTGTCTTGATGAATAATTTTTTTGATAGCCATCCATATTCCAATACTGGAGCCCCCTCTTGAATATTCATGTAAGTAAAGGGGCATTTCGAAGTGGACTATGTCTGGAGGGATTTTGAGCTGTGAAAAGCCTTTCCATAAGATGATCAGGAATTGCTCAGCCATATGCATGCCATATAGAATAGGACTTCTTTTAGCATGTAAATCTAAAAACTGCTGTTTTGTTTTTGTTTTTATTTACACAGTAGCAGCTGTTCTTAGCATTGATATTAGGAAAAAATGGAATGCTTGTTCCAGACCAAAATTTTGTACAGATATGATTATAGTATGATAAGGAAAAAAAAATCTTTATATACAGATAACTGTGTCCATGTTGCATTACTAGTTTTAATCCGTTAGTACCCCGGTGATATAAAGTATTTGCATACCCTTTTCTAAGATGGTGTAATAATTTGCCACACATATTTTTCTTTAGTATTGATGTATATATCTGATTTTTTACCCAGAGTTCGTTAGTTGTTTTGAAAAAATATGCATATATTTTATTTGGATTCTGGTTGTTAGGAGAAAGCCCATAAATAGGAGAAAGAATGAACTTCTTTTTTTCTAAATATATGATTACTAATGCAAAGGTTTGATGTTCATGTCTCCAATATTTAGAAAACCTTCTGATGCATTTGTGAAGAGGAACATTTTTAAAACATTTGGTTAAGGACCTTGTTTAATTCTGTATCAGGGCAATTTTTGTGAAATAAAGACATGTAAGATGAAAGAAGAGAAATGAAGTTTGGATCTCATATTTTCCACTAAAAGGATTTACATGAGAATTGTTTATGCACAGTAATGGAAGGTGTATGGATGTTTTTTTGAGAAGTCATGCACTATTTATGTACCTTGTAAAACTGATTATAGTGAAGAGACATTCGTAGTCTGTGGCAGGGCTTTTTACTTTATTACTTCTTCAAACTATGGTTCTCTAGAATGAATAAGAAAATCATTTACTAATTATCTTTTTAGATCCTGTTGAAAGACAAATTTAGATATTATATTTACTTTCGTATTTTAAGAGTAGAGGTTATATTAATTGTCACAGTTAAGCATTTTGCCAATAAGATAGTTATCATAATTAAATTTTGTGTTTTGTGTTGTTGTTGTTTTTAATATTTTGGTGGTAATTTATGAATTATTTGTATAATTAACAAATTATTTATTTATTTTATTTAGTTTTAGTTTTATTTTCAGAGAAAGTTATACTTTTGCCATTAATTTTACATGTATTAAAATGAACAATCATTGATAGAATTGAAATGAGAAAAAGATATGAAATTTCTCTAAAAATTTTGTGTTGTCTGTAATGGTTGCTATGCATAAAGGGGATGTGATACTTTTCTTATTTATGGGTGTAGTCATTATTTTCTAATTACTTTTTATACCCCATGAATGTAATTTTTAATAGGTAGTAAGAAATGAGGTGAAAATTTGATGTGATGTCTCTCTTCACTTTAAGTTCTTGTGTGGATTGCCCTGTAATCATTCTCTGGAGATTTTCCAAAATCACAGCCCTTATTGAAATGGCCATTCTATACAACTCATAATCCCATCACGTCTCTTTCTATTTACTGTTAGAGCATAAATGCTCATAAATTTGTCTTTCTTCCTTGATATATGCTTGTATATTCCAATAGTCTCTTTTTTGATAATGGTTGTTCACATTTAATATTTGTTTTACATGAACTAATACATTAAATTTCCTACCCCTATTTGCATACACAGGGATATCATGGGAAGGTAACACTATGAAATACATATTTTGCTTCTTGTGTGTTTCCTGTTATCATGTGTTGTCATAAACTCATGCAAAAAAAATCTTTTTACATTGAAAGAATAAACTCAAGCACATGTAAACTAGTTTTACATAGAACACTTAGTATATTAAGGTTCCTCAGCATTTAAACACTAGTATATGTATATACATTTTCTCTAATATTGTTCAACAGGAGAGAACACCCAACTCTATCTGGTTGTGGTCACAAAATGCGTCAAGGTTTGCAATTTCCAAAGCTCGTCCATCTACAAGATACAGGACATTGACATTATCTCACTACATGCCATGAGACCACAGAACTACAAATCACAGGTTGGGTTCCTCGTTTTGATGCCCTGCATTTCCTTCTTTATTTCTCTTGAGTTTCTTATTTATGTTGCTAGTTAATGATATGACAAATGGAAGGATAAAGAATATACTGTTTAATATTTTCTTTCTTTTCCTACAAGGTTATATTAAATTGTTATGAAACAGTGTTTTCACAGATTTTACATGGATGTGATTTGAGATTAGGTATTAGA
>BOPN01001289.1:25000-42500 GCA_017312705.2 Penaeus japonicus
GGTTTTAAAGTTCAGATATATAATGGGGAAAAAGATATTTTTATTTGCTAAAAGTTTAACACATAATGTTTTTGCTTTTTACATTTATTGTCATTATAATTGTTGTTCATAATTTTACATATGTTGATATAGTCATGGATATTTATGTTATGAAGAGCATATGACTAGGATATTTACATGTGTTCGTTGACATTGAATAGAAAAGCAAGAAAATCAATTTACAAATCTCTATGCATAAACTCTCTGGTTTGCTGAGTGTTTCTTTATTGACTTTTACTGATTTTATATTTTATAAAGCCTAATAGTTCTTCCAATTGCATTTTCCAGCCCCTATAAGTGTTCTACGCCAAATTTGTCGACGTAGCCCAGAGTACACTGCACCAATTCCTCTGCGTGTTGCTGTAGGAACTTATAATGTCAATGGTGGAAAGCACTTTCGCAGTCTTGCCTACAAGCATCTCTCCTTAGATGACTGGCTTCTTGATTCAAGGAAAAATGCTGTTCAGAGTTGTAAGTGAAGATGTAAGAGGTCTTTGTCTTAAAATAGTCTTTGGAAATGCCTTGAATAATGAATCAGGACATTGGGAAATAAAGACTTGCATCATTGTGTCCAGTTGGACTTAATATGAAAGTAATTGAATAGAGATTAAGGGTCAGGTATAACTGTTTAGTGAATATTAACCTTTTCAGTATTGGAAACCTCCAGATAGGATGCAATATCAATTTTACCAAATTGCCTAATTATTTATATCATTCTTTGTCAGCTTTGGTCGACACAACTCCAGAGGAAGAAGATACTGATAACAAAGCCCCTGATGTTTTTGCAATTGGCTTTGAAGAAATTGTTGATCTAAATGCTACCAACATTGTACAGAATACACAGTGGTCAGAAAATGCTGCCTCCTGGGGGAAGGAACTGCAAAAGGTAAGCAGGGTGAATGTGCTGTCATTTAAAATCATTTTGTAACATAAGCAATGAAATGGTCTGGAGAAGATTATTATCACAGAGTAAAATGTTTTAAGATGAATATTTGGAAGGGACTAAAGACTAGATATTTATCAATTGATAGTGCTAATTTCCCAGTGATTTGAAACAGTTTTCGGTACAGATGGCCTCAGGCTGTAACACCAAATGCATTTGTTGCAAAGTTAGACTGCTAAAACTAAAGGAATAAAAAGTATAAAGTAGAAATAGCTATTGCTAACTAAGAATTTGGGCTATTCACATTTAGATGTCCACTAGGCCATAATATATATGCTTATTATTTAGATTATAAATATTATGCCTGTAGATTGTGCTACACTATAGAGTATACAAGGATATATTATTAACTGTGTTTTTCACATTTTTTCCCCTTCTTTTTTTTAGGTCATTTCAAGAGATGAGAAATTTGTGATGGTAACTTGGTCCCAGTTAGTTGGTGTAGCATTGTTTGTCTTTGTAAATGAAAAGCATGCAAACCATGTGCGAGGAGTATCTGTGGAAAGTGTGAAGACTGGCATGCAGGGTGCAACAGGTAAATAATGAAAAAAAAATTCTTTGTTTGTATGTGTTTGAATAAACTTCCTTTATCATTATCACCATCATAAAATTATTGCAAATACTGTTTCAATTATTGTGCAAATTTGAATGATAAAATGTCATTACATGAAGATGATTGCACCAACAGGCAACAAAGGAGGAGTAGGCATACGTCTGGTTGTCAGAAACACATCAATGGCATTTGTCTGCTCACATTTTGCTGCCGGTCAGAAGGAAGTAAACGAGCGGAATAATGATTACGACAGCATTGCACGGAAACTTATATTCCCTCTTGTAAGTAATGAAAAAAGCATGTATGACATAGGAAAGCAAAAAAAATTGTTTGATTAAACAGATTCACAAAATGACTAATTTTTGGAGAGCATTATTATCTTAGTAGCTACTAGGACATAGTTTCATATATTTGACAAATACTTACATTCAGAGAAAACCACAGTGATGATATTTAGGAGAAGTGAAAAGTTGACAATATTTTTTTCCAGTTTATAAATGAAATATAAACCACAGTGAAGCATTTACCTCTTTTCAGATGATTAATATTTGGTTCCTTATTTATGAGTTTGGACTATCAGGCCATCTAAGATAAATATGCCCATTTTAATTGGAGGTGATGATAGTAGTAATTTTCATGCATTTATTCTATAACTTCTATGGTATTGTTATTTAAAACAAACAAGCACCGACTAGCATTGTTCACCCCCTTAACTCCAAAAGTCTTATCCAAGCCAATGGTGGAGGAACCCATCAGTCCTAACTGCCACAATCATGGAAGGCCTGATAAAAACAAGCTTTTTTCCTGTGTTTTTTACTTGTGAATGGGACATATGAAGTGCCTTTTAATATTTCTAGTTCTGTTTGGCAAGTTTCCTCCAGCCACTCCCACTATATTAGCACCATCACCATGCCCCATGGAGCTCCTCCTCTCCCTCAGCCAATCACGCACTTGTATTCCCTGCCGCTTTTTTTGTTATTCTTTCTTGTGCATGAAGCATAGTGAGTGTGAAATAGTTATTCTGGTGTTGTATGGCTTATTTCATGCAAGCAAAACCTCGCATCTATCCCATATCTCGCCTATACCCCCTCTTCACACTATACGTTTGTTTATCATACTTGTACATCATTTGTCTTTTTACTGTTTGTATTTTTAAATTTATATTTCATTGTGTTCTATGATAAAACATGCTCTTTAAAACATGTGTTTTATTTGCATGGTTTATTTGCATTTCCTTCAGCCACACCCACTATTTCAGCCCTATCTCCCCATGCCCCTGTTAGGCCCTCCCCTCTCGCATTCTCAGTTTTATTATGCCTCATGGTATTCTGTCGTAGTTTTTTGTCTTTTTTTACTTTTCATACATCTGCTTGAATGTTTCATTATTTTCTATGAAGAAATATGTGATTTTTCTTGCTTTATTTATGTTTTATTTGTATGTTTTATACATTGGTGTTTTATAGGCATGGAAGCTTATTCCCATTTCCCTTTCTATTTGAGTGGGTAACCAACTATTCTTTCAACTATGAGAAGTGACTGGGATAGATTTTTCTGTATTTAATATATTCCAATAAAATATGAATTTTCTGGTGTGCAAATCCAAGCTCTAGAAATGCCAAAGACCAAAATTGACCTTGGTAAAACTTGAAAAATCATACTCTAAATGTGACTAGGGAGACAGACATGCTGAATGTTTTACATTTTTTAAGGGTTAAGCTAGGCAACTCTACTAAGACTGACTTCTAGGTTTTGTTTCATTTCCACCACTATCCTCATCCTCATGTGTCTTCAAAATCACTGACTGGTATTCAATGCCTCCCTCAAGTGAGAGGAAGAGTGGTAACCACCTATGCTGCTGGTTACCCATTAGTTTAGGCCTATGCAGTATAGGCTGGTGGCTGAGATGTGAGTGGCATGTACTGTTGCCATTAGTTATGGTCATTATTATTGTCAATATTATGTTTAGTTATATTTTTATTTTATTTACTCTTAATGTTATGTTATTGTTATTTCATAAATCTTCTTGTTATATGTAATACATAATTTTTTTAGTGATTTTAATGGATATTTTTATGATTATGATGATCATCATCACAGTATTATCAATATTATTAATGTAGTTATGATTATGTACAGATTCCCCTCCTCCATTCCTTCTTTTTTACCACATACCATCTGTTTACCAATAAGCATGTCATGTAGGTTTCAACATTGCCACTTGGTAGCAAAGGGACCATCCCTTTCTGCCCTCAAAATCACCATGTTGTTTACTGCAGTCTCTGGTGAGAATATGTTAATATGCCCTAGGGGGATAAGTTAATGCCTTAAGAGAGAGATTTCTCATGCCTTTGTTCTTCCAGGGAATGCCTCTGTGGGCCCATGACTATGTCTTCTGGTGTGGGGACTTTAATTATCGTATAAGTCTTCCTCGTGATGAAGTAGTCGAGCTTGTTCAGAGACGAGAATGGAGCGTACTACTTCAACACGATCAGCTAAAGGTTAGTATTATGGTTCAGTTGTTCTTTATCCTGATAACAACAGGGCAGCTTTAACTCCAGTTGGTATAAACACCTGGGTATTTCAAAAGCCTCAGGTCATTTGGCTGCTCTAGCTGTGGCTGACCGCTACATGCACAGTCACCCAGCATGCTGGCCATACAAAAAGTAATGATATGATATCACGTCTCCGGCAGCAAGTGCTGCCACCACATGAAGTGATGTTATGTCACCCTGTGTTAATGGGTTTACCCGTAAACAACGGGTGATAAGATATTACGTCAAGTGGTGGCAGCATCAGCTGTCGGGGACAAGATATTTTGTCATGGCTATCCTCCTGGCTGGCGCACCAGGTGATTGGGCATATAGCGCTTGGCCGTGGCCAGTGCAGGCAAAAATCCTGAAGCGTCAGGCTTACGCGTTTGAAATATCCAGGTGTTTTGACCCTTTGGAGCCAAAACAACCCTGTCATTTATGCGTTAAAAAACACAGCAAACTTTACTTCTATTTGTAGATTTATTGCATTGAAGTATAGATAAATTTGTGTTTTATATTTAGCATGTTAAGACAATGAAATATAATGATTGAAAATAGCATTGATATAATTTTTTTAAAGAAAACATTGTTGATAGAAACACTGAACATATATGGATAGAAATTTTGGATGAAATACTTAAAGGAAAAATGAGATTGACAGGAATTATTGCACTATAGCAAAGTTATGCCGAAGAGAAGTGCTTCAAAGGTTTCATAGAAGGTGACATCACATTCGCTCCAACATACAAATACGACCTGTTCTCTGATGATTATGATACCAGTGAAAAGTCCCGTATCCCAGCATGGACAGACAGGGTGCTCTTCTGGAGGAGGATGTACCACCGAGACAAGGATAATCCAAAGTGGACACCAGGTAGGTGGGGGTTACATTCCTCTTCTCTTTTTGCTTAATCTAATGACTTGTATTCTATTTTTAGGTCAACACCTATTTTTCTCATTATTATAGATATTTTTATTTTATCTTCCCTTTTATCCTTCTGTTTCAATTTTCATAATATTCCTCCTCCTCCTCCTCCTCCTCCTCCTCCTCCTCTTCCTGTGTCAGTTCTGATGCCGGAATAAGATTTCAGTTGATGTTGCATATTCATTTAGCTGTTTATTTTTAATTTTTTTTACCCCTGCCTTCCTTCTTTCCTTCCTTTTTTATCTATGTAAATTTAGGTAAATATAAGTATGAAGTTATTGCTCACTTTTAACCCATTCGCGCCTGGCTGTTTATTTGCCTGATGCTGCATCCCTCTGTGAAGATGATAAGCGTACGCAGCCTCCAAGTGCTACATCTCTCCCAGCGTGATACCGCGCTACGCCTCTCGGGGCGCTCTACACATACCTGATTTTACGAAATGCTGAGAGGTGTTCGTTTATTTGTTATTTTGTTTTTTTGTTTTGCTAAGTCAAGAACAGTGTGTATAGAAATACAAGTTTAATGAGTATATACATACGTAACTATGCAATAAGATGTCATCTCACAGGAGCAAAATATTCCCATGATGTGATAGCATGTCAACCAGCGCGAATGGGTTAAAGGAATAAAGGAATGTGGTTGTAGTGTTATATTTTTATCACTGGCATAAACAAATTGAATTGAAGTACAGTAAGGTCATACTTTGACACTGACCCAAGTATTGTATATTTTTATGTGCATTGCTGAAAACAGGGTGGAACACATATTTATGTATGTGTTAAGCAATATGTTTGAACAGGTTAATATTTCTTTATAGTTTTCTTAGGTAAAAATAGATATTTCATTTATATCTACAACCATGTATACATTACCCTACATAGTTCTTCTACCCTATTGTATTAGGTCGTTTTGTTCACTACGGAAGGGCTGAGCTGAAACAGAGCGACCATCGACCAGTGTTGGCAGTGATCGACGTTGAAGGCTGTACTGTCATTGATTCAAAGCTTGCCAGCACATATGAGTCTGTCGTAGCATCACTTGGTCCCTCTGACTGTACTGTTGTGGTGCAGGTAAGCTGAAAGAATTAAGAAAGATATTCCTGTAGTTTAATGTAAGGTTACAGGAATCACTTTCTGCTAGGAAAGGATGTAAAACTAGAATTAGAGCAGACACTTTTTTGCAATTTTGTAACATCTCGTTATTCCGCTTCTAAGGACTTAACTAACTAGATTTTAATGTCATATGTGGGGAATTAAATAATTTTATGGAGTTAAGGAAATTTATTACATAATTGTTTGGATAACACAGTGTCAACTCTTTTCATTCAGCAGGCAGAGGAGGAGGTAAAGATCATTTATGAGTGAATATGAATGTCAGGACTTTTGATTCTAGCAATTAGTGGGCAGAATTTATACTGCATAAGGCTAACTTTAGGTTAGTGCATGCACATAGACAAAGGGAGGATATGACTGTGCTATGGTATATTATATTATTTTCTATCCATTTATTTTTATAGTAAAATATGCAAATATGGCATGTAGATTTACTTTTTTCCTCCTCATAACATTACTTGTTTTATGGAAGATCCTGGAATGCTGTTTTGTTCATGAAATTAAAATAATGATATGAATATTTCAGTGTAGAAAAAATCATAGCAATTTCCTTTTAAGAATAATTTCCTTTAGTATAGTCAATTACAACTTTTATTGATAGTAAGTGGCATGCTCTTTATTTTCTGTGCATTGTGCATACACATACTTGGCAGCTTTCATTATTTTTCATATTTACTAAAGACTCATTTAGTCACAATTCACAACTGTTGTTGTGGACCAGTTATATTTTATGATATATTATTTTCTTCACTCATTATTTTTTTTGTCTGGAAAATGTTGAAAGCTCCTTTGAAGAACAGAAAACAGGAACTTTGCTTTGCCCAATGACACCAGATCGTATCTGTACATGCCATACCAAGGGTGGGCCAGAATGCTGGGTGGCCCTTATCCTTGCCTTGACAGTGGAGGTTGCCCTCTCTTCTCCAAGCTTCATAGGTAAAGGGTTTTATGGCTCCAACATTGCAAGGTCTCGAGCAGAAGACTTCCAAAGTTGGCTTACCTCCCCCTCCCCCTCTCATGTGCACACGCACGCATGTTTGTGTGTGTGTGTGTGTGTGTGTATATGTGCGTGCAATTTTTCTTTGTGCCTATGGTCAGCAGGAAAATGCTTGAGTGGAATTTTATCAGGCTAAAGAATACTTTCAAGATCATGCCATCATTTCTGTACTGGACTTTAGTTTCTTTTGGAATAACAATTAATAATGCAATCCTTTTATCTTACACCAAATAAGAATAATCAGTTCTGATGAGGACCAGGAAATATATAAACAAAAGGGAAAAGATAGCCATGAGGAAAATTACACTAGTCATCAGCATTAAGATAGAAAGTAACATGAGTAGTATTGATGTGACTGTTAACCCATTTGTGCCAGGTGACGTAATATCAGTCATGGGAATAATTTGTTCCTGCTGGATGACTTTTTTTCATGTTATGATCTTGTTGTTAAATATGTATATACTCATAGGAGTTCTGTTTGAAGAGAAACATTTTTATTTGTTTGCGAAAATAATGTAAACAATATAAAAACCTCCCATTATCTTCCTGCTCTGAGAAGCGCATTGCGGCATCACAGCAGGAGAGATCTTGCACTTAGTCACTGCATGCACTTGTTATTTAGCCGGCAGGAGCGGCATTAGCAAATATAAATCCTGGCATGATTGGGTTTATTAGGACTGTAATAATAAGAAAAAGATGATACTTGTAATCATAATATTTCTGATAATGATAAGGTGAATGTAACAATGACTTTACATTACAGGTTCAGAACCTTCCACCTGGTGCTGATGCAGATTCTGTTTTTGATGACGAAACTCTGGAGAAAGTCCAAGAGGCCATGGGGACAGTGGGCTCAGTGGTACTCGTGCGTTTTGTGGATAACAGAGTTTGGTTCACATTTAGTGATTCACAGACAGCGCTAAAGGCCACAGGATGTAGTCCATTGCAGGTGATTGTGATTATGGTTATCCTTGCTTATATGTTTTTTTTTTTTTTTTTTTTTTTTTTTTTAAGGCCTGTACATTTGAAATACCCTGGTGTTTAGACCGATTTCAGCCAAAACCACCCCTTTGTTACATCACAGATATATATATATATTCTTTAATGATCACTATGCACAGCTATTTGTGCAATATTTCACCACTATTAATGATTACAGATTTGTGGACACAAGCTGGAAGTGAAGCTCAAGACTGAGGCATGGAGGGCCCAGCTGGAGGAGGAGCTGGCCCTGTGTGGGGACACTGCTGTGCCTCTCACAGATGAGACTCTTAACATCACAGATCAAGTGGATTCTTCTTTCAGCATTAGAAATATTGAAGGTAAAAAGTGGTGCAGTATTCTTTCATTTTTTGTCAATAAAAATATTAGGTAATTTTGTACCAATGTAATATTTAGGTGAAGTTCTTATATATCTTTTCTGAATTTTCATTTTGCTTCTTCCTCTTCTTCCTCCTTTTACTCTAGTTCATTATTTCTTCTCCTTTTCCATTGTGTCCCTCCCAAAGGTCTTGGTAATTCATGTCATATTGTGTGCAACAGCTAAGATAGTGAGAGTTCTGTACATAATATCACATTCAGAATCTAGTTCCAAGAGTAAACACCTCACAGACACACACTCTCACTTTCTCCTCTTAATCTTTCCTCTTACCTCCTCCCTTCTCCCTCTCTCTGTGTTATCATTCTAGCCACTCATTTATCTCACAAATATCATAAAAAGTTGTATTGGCAAATATCTAAAATATATTGAACAGGGGCTATGGAGAAACTGTATCAGTCAGAACTTGAGGTCGAAGAGGAAACAGTCAGCAGTGAACCTATAAAGGAGCAGCGTTCGCCCATCCAGCCCTCTCGGCCCCCGCCCCCACGTCCTGCCCCATCAAGACCTCCCCCTCCGCGTCCCACTCCTCCAGGATCTGCCCCAACCTCACCAGCTATAGCTCGGGCTCAGGCCAAAGTTAGTTGACCAGTGAATTCTTCTTTACTTATCATCTTTTCAGAAATGCATAGAACTAGGAATTCTTGTTACATTGCCTCATATTTATATATAATTTGTAGATACATAAATATAAATCTGTATCCAAGGTCAAACTGTTTTATGATTCATGATTTTAAAGGCATGAAAATTAATATTCCAGGTTAAGGTCATCACAAAGCCTGCAAGACCATCTCAGCTGGCACCAGCAGGAAGCTCTGTGGCCTCAAAGTCCCCCACTGCAGAGGAACAGAGCCATGAAGTTGCCCAACATCCCTTACCATCGAAGCCAGAGGTGGAAGCACCCCCAGGCCCAAAGCCAGTTTTACCACCTCGTACTCCATCTTTAGAAAGTCCTGTCATAGAAAAGTCTTCAGCTTCCTTCACAAGTTCCCTTTTTGGTGGTCCCCCTTCACTGCCATCTGATCTTCCTCCCCCTTCCACCAATGACCAGCCCTCTGTGTCCCCCTTTGGTGCTCCTCCCTCACTACCAGACAATTGTCCTCCACTGGTACAGTCTTCAACCAAACCCTTTGAGGGTCAGCCCACCGCTTCTCCATTTGACAGCCTGCCTTCTAAACCTGATGATGTGCCTCCCAGTTTACCTCCATCTGAAACTCCACCTTCTAGCCAACCACCTTCAGGACCCCCTCCTTCAGCACCGCCACCCGGTCCACCACCCTCCCTGCCCCCTCCTGGTCTACCTCCTTCTCTACCACCAAATGGCCCATCCTCGGCTCCCCCGGCAGGTCTCCCACCTAGCTTACCTGCAAGGACACTTCCTCCTGTGCCAGCTAGAAGTGGCACAGGACCACCTCCTCCCATACCATCCCGATCTTTACCCCCTGTTCCTGCACGAAATCTTCCTCCAGTGCCACCTCGGAAATAGCTTACTGTCCTCTAATTTATTTGTTTAGATGGCTTCTCCTGGCCTTTTCAGGTGTCTATTTTCACTTTTTTTCTAAATTAAAGTTCAAAATGAGCAACTACATAGTGAGCTTTGGTAATGGATTATTTTGACTTTTATGAGGGAGAGGGGGATGGGGATGTACGTTTTAAAAACTACCTTTTGTCATTTTGACATCACAAAAAGAAGGGAGAAAGAAGGATTCTTGTTACACAAACACATGACGGCTAAAAGAACATTTTCTCATTTCAGTATTATTATAGATTATTTCTCTTATCTAGTCTTATGTGATTTTCTTTGTGATTGTGCATGTGCAGTGTGTTAATTTTTTTCATTTTACATTTAAAATGGTTCTTAAACATTTAGGCATACAACACCTGCACATACACACATACACACATGCATACAAAAGTAATGTATATGTGTATATGTATATATATATTTACATATTTCTATGTATATGTATACATATATTTATATATTTATGTGTATATCTATATACATATTTATATGTATATGTGTGTATATATGTATATATATATATATATATATATATATATATATATATATATATATATATATATTTATATATTTATATGTATATGTATATATTTATATATTTATATGTATATGTATATATTTATATATTTATATGTATATATTTATATATTTATATGTATATGTATATATTTATATATTTATATGTATATGTATATATTTATATATTTATTTTTATATGTATACATTTATATATTTATATGTATATGTATATATTTATATGTATATGTATATGTATATATTTATATGTATATGTATATGTATATATTTATATATATATATATGTATTTGTGTATATTTATATTTATATGTATATATTTATATATGTATTTATATGTATATATTTATATATGTATTTATATGTATATATTTATATATGTATTTATATGTATATATTTATATATGTATATATATATATTTATATATATATATATTTATATTTATATTTATATTTATATGTATTTGTATATGTATATATTTACATTTATATGTATATGTATATATTTATATGTATATGTATATATTTATATGTATATGTATATATTTATATGTATATATATATGTATATATTTATATGTATATATATATTTTATATGTATATGTATATGTATATTTTATATGTATATGTATATTTTATATGTATATGTATATTTTATATGTATATGTATATGTATATTTTATATGTATATGTATATGTATATTTTATATGTATATGTATGTATATTTTATATGTATATGTATATGTATATTTTATATGTATATGTATATGTATATGTATATTTATATGTATATATACATATACATACACATATACATATATATATGTATCTATAGATAGATAGATATTCATTTATTTATTTGTTTATTTATTTATTAATATATTTATTTGTATTTCATCTTGTAACTGTCAGTCACACAGAGCTGTTGTCATTGACCACAAACTATTTCCCTAAAGTAAACATCCAAGATCAGACGTATATCAATATTGATTCACATAATCCTCTGTATAAAAGGGTATGAATTTCCACAGTGCAGGAGATGTAATTTACATGTTTCAAATTACTCCATCATCCATCTGAAGACAGAGTAATCTGAAACACATAAGTTACATATCTCGCTTTGGGGAAGTATTCAGTCTCGTTTATACTCTTTTATATATTTGTCTTAAGGAACTCTGTTCATAATCCTCTGTCTTTCTGTTTGAAAATTGTTTTATATATATATATATTTATATATAATATATATATATATATATATATATATATATATATATATATATATATATATATATATATAACTTTCTTTCATTCTGCTTCAATTTTGGTGTATCTTTCTTAACCAACATTTGATAAGATCATGCAAAGGAAATTTGAGTATAATTTTTGCTATGTTTTCACTCATGGTCTTCAATGCCACTTAAGATCTTGAAATTAATTCTTCTTTGATTCCAATGTGTAAATGGCATTCACTTGACAAAAGTGATTTCTTTTAAGTTATTCTGGCACATTTCAGGAATCCTGCTTCTAACCAAGACTAGTAGTGAACAACTCATAATTTTTCTCCACCATTTAACTACCCTACAGATTTTATTGCAGTATATAACTTGATTTCAATGATTCAAAAAAAAAAAAATCTGTAGGTATCTCTTGGTTTATATGGCTCTGTGTGACCGGATCGTCTCTCCTTTGATTAGCTTTCCAGAAATCACAACGTTCCGACCAGACTCAAGAATATTTATCAAGAAACGGAAACATGAACTAGTTGTTGATGCGTGTATATGTTTTGTATAGTCCCCGTAAAATGTTGTGTATATTCTTAAAAATGAATATAAGATTCTCCGTAGATGTTGGCAAACTATCAGCCAATGTAGAGGTAATGTGGTATGTACTAACACTAGTCATTTCTTTACTTTCATTGAGTGCAGAAGAACTACTTGCATCTGTAATAGTCAGAAGCAAGTAGCCATTGTGAAAGTTTAAAGAGTAGATTTGTTGTGTTTCCAAAGCATTATGCAAAGATTGCTGTATAGACTGTGATGTTAATCTTTATAATAATGCTATACTCAAGATGTATAAGAATATATATAGGATATTTTAAAAAAAAAATAACATGAGCTTTGCACACATTTCTTTGATCCATCTTCTGAAATACTGAATTTACCTTAGTTTCAAATGTTTTCTTAAACAGCATAGTGAGATAAGCATTTGTTATGTTTATTGTTCCATTGTTAATTGTTGTGCATTAAAATCATTTAATATATTAATTACTTATAAGTAGAAGAGGTGTAAAAGATTACAGGGATACTCATGTACTGACATTCCACAATTTTATATAACCATAAGTGCAATGTGTAATAGGTTTGTGTTATTGTAATATTGAGAATAATTTTGTTTTGGTTACTATTTTTTATTATTAGTATTAGTATTATTAATTTGTATTTTATTATTATTATTAATCCTTAATAATTGTTAGTTTTTTATTATTTTTAAAATTTATTATTATTATTAAAATTTATTGTTATTATTGTTATCTTTATTATTAATAGTTTTGATATCATTATTTGTCAAACAACATTATTATAAATTAAATCAATACTTATTTTATTATTGTAATAATTATCATCATTATTACTTCTATGTCATGTGTAGCAGTTGTATTAAATGATCATACAAGAAATTGGAGTAGTTAGGAAAAGCAATTGTTTAATGTAAAACAAAGAAAACCATAGTACCAGTTAAAGAACAGTATGAGTAGTTTAATATGAGATAATGCTAATTTATAAACAATTGTAATGTGAAACATTTGGGAATGATGTATTGCAGCACATAATATTCCAGAGAGTTTAAAGAATGATTTCATGATATAATCCCAGCTGTAACTGTTGTACCAAGTGTTGCTTGCAAAAACTACTTTGTAAGATTCTGCCATTGTTGTAACTTCCAAGTGGAGCTAAGAAACTGATAGGTGCAATTCTAAACTGAATATGAAGTGCGACGAGAACTTCACTGGAATTCATATATTGTATGTTGTGCAAATGTAATTAGTTTGTAGATATGTAAAAAAAAATGAAAATGTTTGAGAATGTGTTGATTTTATTTTACTTACCACAATGGTGTGGATGGTGAGATCTCTTCCCATGTATAGTTGGTTTGTTCACAGGAGGAAAAGGAAACAACAGGAAGCAAGAAAAAAGAGAAGAATTGAACAAAGAGGAAGAAAAAAATATGAGATATATAGATATAAAATGATAACTTAAATGATAACTTTAAAGAACATGACATGCACAGTACATGTATGTTCAGACTGGTGACCAGGTATCATCTATTCAGCAAGCACAGCTCATTTATGTTACCAGATCTTCATTACTAAATTATGCTGAAACCAGTAAAATTATGCCAACCTAGCATTTAAGAATCATTTTATTTTTACATTAAACTATTATATATGTAAAATATGAATAAGCATAAGTAATAATTAACCCACTCACGACGGGGGCATTCCAGCCTTGAATGTCACAATGCCGGGGCTTTTGAGCGCTTAGGCCTAAATCAATTAAATGGCTGGCACAATATTGTGCCGCCCGGCCACTGGGCTTTTGAATGAGCGGTACAGTAGTGTACCACCCATCCAGAGAGGGTTAATACAGGTTAACTAAACTGCATATAGAAAAATAAAGGGATCTCATTAGGTATAATGAAAAAAAGAACAAGTTGACATTGTACTGTAACACACTGAAGGCATTTTTTCTACCATTAGCTATCAAGGGATTATGAAGATTAGTTCATAAAGCCAAACAAGATGCAACATCTATATAGCTCCTCAAAACTACAAACTGAACATGTATGCTATATTACATGAAGTACTTGCAATAGTCATATAAACATGGTTGTTATTAAAAGAAAACTTGCTTAATCATTTAATCATATTCCCTATTGGCTGAGATACAACTTTTCCACATTAGTATTCCTTTGTCAGAGAAACAGCCAGTTTTACATTTCATTTTTCAAGCTGACTAATGGAAAATCCAATTTTTTCTTGCCACCACTAACATACATTGAATGCAATCATTATCTCCATTCTTTCAACAGAGTCAATGAGACAGGCCTTTGTGGGCTTTGTGCAGCCTTTTCGTTAATCCAAACTTTGGTTAGCTCCTCCTGCATGCTCTCTTGCATGTGCTTCTGTACAAGTCTTTGCCTATGTAGCTAGTGCATTTGAGCTGTTCTTATGTTTTTCTTTCTCTCCATTCTGCTCCAGTTTGTAGCCAGCCTTTGCACCAGACCTCAAGGGATCAGAAAGGAATGGATGGAAAATATTCCCCTGATTGATAGGTCTAATGCATTAATTTTACTATTTTCATTTGGCCTTTGCCAGGACCATTGCCTTCAGTTTAACCCATTCACGCCGGGGCTATTTTGGCTCTAAATGGTCGGAATGCCGGGGTATTCGAACACATAAGCCTAACGCCTCAGGATTCTCGGGCGCACTAACTGCGAGCAAGTGCTGTACGCCTGCTCACCCAGCGTGCCGGCCTTGACTAAATATCTCATCTCTGGCGTCTGACCCAAAAACCACTGAACGTGATAGCAAGTCAACCGGCGCGAGTGGGTTAAGCTTCAAGCCAGACTTTCTTGTGACAACAATATTGGAAGGTGTTACTGGGGATAGGATTGCAAAGAATCTATCTTTACAGAATGTATTTATTCCTGTTGCCAAGTAACATAGAGCAATGTCTGAATCCATGCCTAAAATAGCCCCTTTACCATTGTACCAGGCTTTTATAGGATCTGTTGAAGAGAGAGGGCATTGTATCTCAGACATAGTATTCTCTCTCTTGGACTGTTCAATAGGTCTTCAGGGTGATCAGGGAAACTCTTCATGGTTCAACATACTTTATTAATGAAAGTATGAAGAGTTAAGTTCATCAAGGAAACTGGTGTTGTCAGGAGGGGATGCATGGCCCACCGGGGGGGGGGGGGGGTGATGAAGCAAATAAAGAGAAAATCTTTAGATAGTAAATGTGCCTACCTTAATTCTGATTATGTTTATTCTCAAATATTTCTGATTTCCTAATTCATGAACAATGTTTTTTGGGTACTATGTTATTGTTGAAGAAAGAAAATATTTTCTGTGGTAGTTGATTATCCACAATACTTACTGTTACAATTTGCAATATTCAACTTGACTCCAGTGTTTTTGTTAATATTCTTGGGAAAATAAATTGTGGTATTATACATTATGTAGTGATGCTACTTTAACAGGTTTCCCATTACTTGTGTGACACAAAGAAACTATAACATTCTGGAACTATAATTTCATCAAAGTTAATTCATATTTCTTTAAATACATCATTTACACATACATTCAACAAATACATATTTTTTCTTCTATGAAATTAAAAATCTTAACCCTTTCCCGACGGGGCACGCGCTACGCAAAAACCCCTACACCAGGCCATTGCAATATTGCTTTGGAAACGTCACACTGGCATGACGCCCCGGCATCGGGAATTTAGCTGTGTCACACGGGTGTGACGCACCGTCGTCATAGGGTTAATATTGATGATAAAGGAGATTTGCAAAAAGTTTTGACAAAGTTTTAATTTTCTGATGAGCAATTAACATCTCTACAAAATCTGTTCAGAAAATAAATATCTTGGCAAAACATAATTCTAAAATTTCCTTAGGCCATATTCACAGCAAAGGGCTGAGCTTACACAGGTACTGGCTGCTATGCATATATCCCTTACTTCTTTACCATTAATGATGGGCTGCACCAGGTCATCTCACTAGGTATTTCAAAGAGTTCAGGTCTAGCATCTTGGGCTATTCATACTCTGAGGCATGAGGGTCAGACAGAGCTGTGACTAGACATCAATCTCCCCTGGTGGGAAGACCAGCCAACCATGCATACATAACATGAATGTCATGTCATCTGGCATTAAGGGGTTAAGCAGTGTTACCAGATCAAGCTGAAAGGCTATGATGGGGCACACTTGTTTTGCACTGACATGGTAGACTGAGCACAGGCATTTCAATGGTTTGCCTGATGTCAGCTCAGCAGTTGCCCGCCATCCATCTTCCAAAAGTGTGAATTGGAATAAAATTTGATAACAATGTATTCCAGCAGGATACCGTCCCCCATGCCAACACAGCTTGATTTTATTTACCACTACCTAAAAGTTAAAAGGTTCTTGTCTCATGGAAAGGTTTATTAGTGCCTGCATCTGATGATTCTTCACCTAAAAGTGGAAGGTTGAAGATTCCTTAATAACTTCATCTATTATGTCAACCCCTCCGGGATGATTACATTTCGGGGTGGGATCACTTTCCTATTACATCTTTCTTTTTGTTGAAATTACAAACTATTCATTTGTTCAGCTTTATAACTAGGGCATCATGCTAAACACTAATTAGTATCACAGTGTTCTTATACCATATATAGACTCATATATACCATAAGTCTAGAAAGTCATAGAAAACATATAGAACATCTTAAGATGCCTATCCAAGGCTGCACATCTTAATTAATATTCAGCCTGTCCCGTAGGGAATAAGTGTGGAAGAAAGTATATATAAAGAAAAAAAAATTATATTTCTTTTCAGCATCAAAAGTGTGTGAAGTAAAATAATTAAACTGAAAATTTAAAATACTGTATAAGATTGAAAGAGATACATACAATATGTGTAAGAGTTCAAAAGAAAAAAAGTATATTGCTGAAACAGAATAAGGAGAAACATGAGATATGAGATTCAGACAGTTATGTGAGGCTAAAGTGGCCATCTGAAAATAAGTGGATGTGGGCAAACCCTATACAATGAGGCTGTACTATGAATTATAATACATGACAATTGGATTACTGCAAATTGCACTGCAAATGATGGTGAGAAAATGTATTGTATGCAGTTCTTATAACAAAAAAAATCTATATGACTCTACATCTGAATGATTTCGACAACT
>BOPN01001289.1:52500-55000 GCA_017312705.2 Penaeus japonicus
ATGACAATGATAATGACAATGACAATGCTAATGACGATGACAATGATGAAGACAAAAATTATAATGAAAATTATGATAATGATGATGGTAACAATGATGATGATGATGACGATAATGATAATGATAATGATAATGATAATGATGATGATGATGATAACAATAATAATAACAATGATGATACCGATGATGACGATGACAATGATGACAATGACAATGATGACGACAATGACAATGATAATGATAATGAAAATGACAACTGCAATGATAATAATAATAATAATAATTAATAATATAATAATATCAATAATGATTAATAATAATAATAATAATAATAATAATAATATAATAATAATAATATCAATAATAATTAATAATAATAATATAACAATAATAATAACAATAATAATAATAATAATAATAATAATAACAATAACAATAATAATAATAATAATAATAATAATAATAATGATAATAATAATAATAACAATAATAGTAATAATAATAATAATGATAATAATAATAATAGCAATAATTAATAATAATAATAATAGTAATAATAATAATAATGATAATAATAATAATAATAATAATAATAATAATAATAATAATAATAATAACAATAATAATAATAACAATAATAATAATTAATATTAATAATAATAATAATAGCTAACAATAATAACAATGATAGGGTTATTATCTTTAAGGATAACAATAACAATAATAATAATAATAACAAAAAATAATAATAATAATAATAATAAAAAAAATAATAATAATAATAATAGTAATAATAATAACATAATAATAACAACAATAATTATAATGATAGGGTAATTAGGGTTATTATCTCTTTTAAGATTATCAGAGTCATGTCGCCTTGCCATGAGAGTGAAATTTGACTATCTTTTGGGAAACTATACATTAAGCATTAAATTATCATATAAGGTTAATTGGCATAAATGCTGAAACAGGCAAATCAATGTAAATTAATTTTTTTATAGTGTAAGATAAATAATCATCAGCTCCAGCAAAATCCCTTACTCTTTCCCTCCCTTCCTCCCTCCCTCCTCTCCTTCACTCCATCCCTTTCTCTATTTCTCCCTGTCCCTCTGTCCTCTGTCCCTCCATCCCTCTGTCCCTCCTTCCCTCCCTCTCTTGCAGTCTCCTCTTCTCCGCTTCTCCCACTCCCTCTAACACATCCAAGTCTAATACTACTGTAAAAGAGAGCACCTTACCCCCGGCATGGACATGTGACCAGTACTGCGCTGTCTGAAGAAAAAGTGGGTGATTCTCTTTGAACTGTCTCGCCACAACAGCATCTTGGGGGTCATCTGGCTCTGCCGCAGCTAGTAAGGCTTGCAAGGAGAGGAGGACCGTCCGCAGGGTCATTGCTGCTGCCCTGAAATCAAGTGTTGTTTTAATACACGTATATTATTCACATGCAAAAGTAAACACACACACACACATGCGCAGACACACATACACACACGCGCGCAGACACACACACACACACGCGCAGACACAAACACAAACACAAACACACACACACACATACACACACATGCATACACACACACACACATGCACACACACACACACACACACACACACACACACACACACACACGCACACTCACACTCACACTCACACTCACACTCACACTCACACTCACACTCACACGCACACGCACACGCACACGCACACGCACACGCACACGCACACGCACACGCACACGCACACGCACACACACACACACACACATACACACACACACACACACACACACACATACACACACACATGCAGGCAGGCAGACAGACAGACAGACACACACATGCAGACAGACAGACACAGAGACAGACAGACTGACAGACAGACAGACAGACACACGCACACACACAAATTTGCACGCACACTTACACTCGCACACACACACACAAACACACACACCAAAAAATGGCAAACAACTCTATTAAAAAAAGAGGTTGATATGGATTTTCTTTTTAAGGTAACTAACTTGCCTAGAACTTAGCACAGTGCTAATAAACTACAGTAACCAATATTCAAAGAATAAAACTTACCACTGGTCCTTGAGGATGTCAAGGCAAATAGCCCCTGTTACTGAGGATATGTTGGGATGCCAGATTTTTGTGACAAACTTTACCTGCAGAACAAGAAGAGAAAAACAAATGTATGAAAAGTAAAGCATGCCTTTTCACATTTTAGTATATGTTCTGTTCATTAGAATTGTACAGGAAACTAAAGAGTGAATGGTTGTTACGAATGAAAGGGTGTGTGTGTGTGTGTGTGTGTGTGTGTGTGTGTGTGTGTGTGTGTGTGTGTGTGTGTGTGTGTGTGTGTGTGTGTGTGTGTGTGTGTGTGTGTGTGCGTGCTTGTGTTTGTGCGTGTGTATGTATCTGTGTACGTGTATCTGTGTGCGTGTATCTGTGTGCGTGTATCTGTGTGCGTGTGTCTGTGTGCTTGTGTCTGTGTGCG
>BOPN01001289.1:67500-82500 GCA_017312705.2 Penaeus japonicus
GGAAACTAAAAAAGATGTTTAGCAAGAAGGGAAAAGCGTTTCCATGATCTGCCTTGAGAACTGCTCCTAGTTAACTTTCTAACTTATGAATGTGGTTTCAAATGTATATTTCATTTGAACATTCCAACATCATATTTTCATATGTAGAGAAAACAAAATCTTCGACCTTCGTATGGTGTCCAAGAAATCCAGAATGGATGTTAGGCTATTTGCATTACAAGTTCATCAGTTCCATTACGTTGCTGAAGATTCAAGTATCCAAGTATTGTTATACAAGATATGCTCTTCGAGACAGTTGTTCCACTTTCTCAGTCGAGATGGAAAAGGAGATTGTGCTTGGGTCAACAGAGGAATTGTTAGTGATAACTTTGACAGTATCGGAAAAAAATGGTGCGTGATGCTTACAAAATATCGGGTAAATACCGTTACCAATACTGTCAGCAATTTCGGAAGTCGCCAACATACAAGAATTAAGTTATTTCAAATATTAACGCTGCCGTTACTATCAATAATAATAATAAGTAGAAGTATATTACGTAACGTCTGTGTTTACAATAGATCTATATATATTCTCAATTCTTTGTGTCAAATCTTAAAAATCAAAATTATTATCCATTTTCCATCAGGTGTTATATCTGTCTCACGTGAAAAAATATGCATTCCACAGAGGAAATGTTTACAAATGATAAACTTAATAATAAATAATAAATCCTATTAATAAACTAAGTGTTATGTACAATTTTCATATACTTATGACTCGGAATCCCGGGATATTAAAAGTACTCAAAACAGAGAAACCTTATATCCGATGACTAATATTAGCCGGTTTGAACAGCTTTGTTGGAAAAAATAAAGTGGCTTTTCTATTACTGTTTTACTTACATTGCATTAGGTGTAAAATGGCATTTAAATACTGCTCAGACACCGCATGCTTGCAGCAGAAAGTGGATATTCACTTTCGTGTTTCAGACTTTAGCAGTGTGTTGTGCTGTACACCCACAGCATAGTCTGATAAACTTGATAAAGAGAACTTGTGACCAGTTATAGGTAACCATACCAAAACCCCAAGGTCAATAACGTTTGGCTTAGAAAACATCGGATGGTCTTTCATATTGACCCATCATGTTAGGGTAGCACTTATGTGTATACTCGATGACTTTGTGGTAAGAGAACTCACATGGCTGCATTGCCACGGCAGGGAGTGAGGCCATAGTATTCCCACACGCTTGGTTCACACCTTGATCAGAGAGTACCTAACCTGTGTCTCGACACTACAAGTAACGATTAGTGTTATTAGTGTTATTGGCAGGAGAGGCTCTCCAGTGGCGAGACATGGGACTATGTTAGGTCTCCAAGGAAAGGCGTACGCCTAATCTCATTTCCGATGCCTGTCTACCTTCCACGAACCATATTCAGCAGAAAAGGGAGTCCCTTTATTATGCACATAAACTCATACATCCACCAACTGAGCATTTTTGGGTAAGGAGTAGGACACCGTGGTTTTCTTTAGGTAAAAGAAGGCAGTTCACTCATAGAAATAAAGGAAACTACTCAATTCATCTTGTACATCATGAGAGTCATTAAACGTTATTAGAAAGTCCCGCAATTCTTAAATGATGGTTGAGTGGCGGTCAAGAATGTTCGTGTGGCTGCGTTGTGTATAAGTAAATATATATATATATATATATATATATATATATATATATATATATATGTATAGATAGATAGATAGATAGATAGATAGACACACACATACACAAACACACACACACACACACACACACACACACACACACACACACACACACACACATATATATATATACATAGATATATACACTGATAATTGTGATTATGCCTGAGATGTTTCCGCCGCTGCGGCTTGTTGGTGTTATTACTACTGTATTTTGTTGCTGTTTCTCTTTCCAGGTCATTTCGAGTGAGGCAAAACACGTTAAAGTAGAAGGCGTGAGGCTGGCTGGCTACTACGCCATGAACGGGAAGAGTGTTTGTGTGTGTGTGTGTGTGAGAGTGTGTGTGTGTGTGTGTGTGTGTGTGAGTGAGTGAGTGAGTGAGTGAGTGAGTGAGTGAGTGAGTGAGTGAGTGAGTGAGTGAGTGAGTGAGTGAGTGTGTGTGTGTATGTGTGTGTGTGTGTGTGAGTGTGTGTGTGTGTGTGTGTGTGTGTGTGTGTGTGTGTGTGTGTGTGTGTGTGTGTGTGTGTGTGTGTGTGTGTGTGTGTGTGTGTGTGTGTGTGTGTGCGCGCAACGCTTTCTTTAGCCTTTGATTATTTTTTTTCTAAAAAATCGTGTTTGTGTTTATTTCATAGTACGAATGTGTCAGAATATATGATTACGAAGACTCCTTTATTTCCATTCATGACGTAAAATAAGATATATTTCATGTATACAATATGAAGATGTCTGTCCCTAGATTTTCTGCAAACGCGAACGCTCTCCCTGTAAACATTAATGGCCAGGCAGGAGTCAGTGCAGGAAATTCTCGGGTTGACTTAGCAGTTCCTCGCAACGTACCGCAATTTTCAAAAATGGTTATTGACTGCAGTAAGTATATCATTAGTACTTTAGCTTACTATTAGCGGTAATGTTTGCTTGTCAGTAAAGTTGATGAAAGAGCTAACAACAACGTGGAACAAGACATTTGATTTTGACAACTTCGGATGTGTCATGCATCTTGTGTCGGGGATGCATGACACTTGAAAACACTCACCTATGCAATGTTGAATGGTATTTATCTCTAAACTCTGAAGTAATATATACTTATCATCCGCCTGAGTCGTGATTATCACAGTTTGCAGGTATCCAGTACAAGTCAAAGGATGCCATGGCCCCGAGTCTGCGTCTCCATAACATTTGGGGAAGATTGGTTTTATCTTGGTGTCTTACATGGTGACAAGGGAAGCCAACAAGCCGCAATTAGAGTGGAAAGTGCAGAGGCCACAGTGTTGCTGGGTCTGGTTGGGCAAGGATAGATTTGTGGCCTTTGCAGATCATTTTTGCAGATAATTCTAAATATTTGTAATAGCATTGTTTTGTGCATTCATTACTTTAGGTTTATGTTTATGCAAGCCCATTCTGGGCATTTACCTGATAGAAATAAGGATAATTTTCATTTTTTCTGACATAATTGTTGCAAAAAAAGAAAGAGAGAAAAACACCTTTGGTAATCTGTTAAAGGCCAACAAGCCTCCAGTGCACAATCAGGATTGGTATAGAGCCTGATTGGGAACTGCATTGTACACCAAATAAGTTTAAATGAAAATATACCTACCACACTATAATATATTTATAAAACTTTGATGGAAGAAAAGAATGCCATTGTAATTTCTGTGTATTTTGTTATACTCAAGTTAATTCATACATTTAAAACTGTGCAGTAATACTATCCAGAATCTCCAAAACCACCCATGCAGGCAATTCAAGAATGCATTCAAGAAGTCAACTTGCCCATTTAGAACTTTGTAGCCAGGTGACAAGAGACATCCCTTAGTACACACACTAATGAATTGCCCTTTAAAGATATTGTACATTAGGTTTGGCACCCAACTTTTCAAGTGTTTGTGGAATATATTCATTGCACAGTTTCTAGCTATATGATATAGATTTGACTGGTTCCTTCTTTGACAAAGAGTTGCCAGGGAGGTCAACAAACTATGGCATACCTTGTTTTTAATTACGTTTTTGTTTTACAAATTGATTAACTTGTTTTTAACTTGTGACGGCTATTTCATAGAAGAAAAATGTCTTAGAAGTCTTTGATCTATTGATTCTATCTTTTATTTTCCTATATATGAAGAATATGTGTGTGTGTGTGTGTGTGTGTGTGTGTGTGTGTGTGTGTGTGTGTGTGTGTGTGTGTGTGTGTGTGTGTGTGTGTGTGTGTGTGTGTGTGTGTGTGTGTGTGTGTGTGTGTGTGTGTGTGTGTGTGTGTGTGTGTGTGTGTGAAAATGTATTTATGGCCATTGTTCATCACAAACAGATTATTTTCTTTATTTTTCCTTTTCTTTGACAATTGAAGATTGATTATTTTTATCTGTGGATTATTCTTTTGCATGAATTTCATGGAAATCTGTTACAAGTGCATCTTTCAGAGTCATGATTATTTAATCTGGTATACATATACCATAGTATTTTTTTCTTGTACAATTATTTCTCTATTAAATTACATGTAACTCGCATTTAATTCTCCCTAGAATTGATGAGAGAGTTGCCTTCTAGCAAAGGAGACCAGGCTGAAGATTTGTGGACATCCAGTGAATAAAATGATTGTTATTGTTTTTTATCAAAGTTAACCAGAGAGATTATTCTTTGATGTATGAGCTTCAAAGGGTTGCAAGTGTATAGATAATTTCATTTTGAATTATTATATGAATTTTCATTTGTAGTTTCCTATAGTAATTAAAGTAACTAAGAAATTTTTTTTTTTTCTTTTTAGTACGAATATTAAAGGCAGGTTTTCCCATATGTGAAAGCATTGTTAACCCACACAGGACGGGTGGTACAGCATGTGTACCGCGCATTCAAAAGCCCAGTGGCCGGGTGGCACAGTATTGTGCCAGCCATTCAATTGATTTAGGCCTAATAATTCGAACGCCCCGGCATTTGGACATTCAAGGCTAGAATTCCCCCGTCGGGGATGGGTTAATGTTCTTTTGGTAAATCTTGTAATGAAAAAAAGTTTGGCTCAGCCTGACGTTTGATGGTAGTAGACTATACCAGTCTTGGTGATACATCCTCATAAATGTTTCTTCATTTTTTCAGATTTATATTTTATAATTATACTATCAGATTGTTCCTCTTGCCTTGTTAGAGTTGTACTCTGTGTTGATTCTTAATTTATATGAGCAGAAACTCTTGGTTTCAGTTAAACTATTTTGAAACAATTGTAATGTTCTTGGTTAACTCATTCACACCAGATGATGTGTTATCACATCATGGGAATATTTTGCTCCAGTCAGATGACATCCTACCACGTTACGATGTCTCCCTCTAAATACGTGTTTTACAGAGTTACATATATATATTCTCAATGCACTTGTGTTTGCATAGACACATTGTTCAGATATATCCCCCCCCAAAAAAAAAACAAAAAAAAACTCGCAGCATCCCATAGAATCAGGTGGGTGTAGAGTGCTCTGAGAGGCACAGTACGGCATCATGTCAGGAGAGATCTCACATGTGGAGGTTGTGTGCATTTGTTATCTTCATGGCAGGAGCAGCATTAGTCAAATAATTGGTTTGGCACTAATGGATTAATAAGCAAGGGTTACTTCTCTGAGAGTTTTTAATTTTATTCAAATACTAGCATACAGAAGATGCATTGATATGATCTTTTGATATGTCTTCCTTTTTTTCTTCTATGTACAGAATGCGCATTTATCACTGCATATTTAGAGGAAAAAAGATGCTGTATTTTTGTTTTCATTCTTTTTTAATACATAAATTTTTAATATGTATCTATTTTTTTATCCACATCAGAAACCCATAAGTTTGAGACACCACAGCGTGCAGTGTTGGTGGCCCAGGATGTTAAGAAATGGGAGCAGTCAGAAGCTTACCAGGTAATGATTGATAGTTTAAGGAAGAACTGTTAGACAGGATGAACCTTGATTAGTGAGACAAAAAATTTAATGCTGGCAAAGAGATTATTGATATAATTGTAATTACACATACTTTATGCAAGCCTATTGTTCCAGGATAGTTGCACATTAGTACATGATGGGTAAAATTGCAAAATTTCTTGTTTAAGGTGCATTGTTTTCTCATAGGAAAAGTCTTGGAAAAAATGTTTTAGAAATTTTGTTTATAGAAAAATAGTTACCAACATAATCATATTCATAGATAATAAATTTCTTATTCCAATATTTAAGAGAGACTGACTGATTCCTTGGGATTTTTAATAAATGATATTGTTGCCTTAGGACATCTTAGGCTTCCTGATATCCATGAACGAGGCAGTAAAAGGGAAGAAGCTGAGTGTGGAATGCAAGACAAATGATGTTGTGACTGGAGTCTTGAAGATGTTAGACACTCTCAGCCAATGGATAGATGAGATCCCTGCAGTTGACCAACCACAGCGTTACGGCAATAAAGCTTTTCGGGATTTTTATGCCAGGCTGAAAGAGGTAGTGTATGATTTGATAAAGTCATGTTTTTTTTATATATTTTCTTCTAAAGGTGCATGTAGCAGAGCATGACTAGAAATTTAAGACAGTGAAGGTGTAATTAAAAAAGTAAAGTGTTCTTGTTATTAGCTTCTTTATAGATATCTTTACTCATCTATTTCCAAAATCTGACCATCCTGCAGAAGGGCGAAGAAGTTGTGCGAGCTGCACTTTCTGAAGAATTCCATCCTGCTGTCCCAGAAATTAGTGTATACCTTGTTGAGAGTGTAGGAAACTCAACACGCATTGATTATGGGACAGGGCATGAGCTGGCCTTTCTGATGTTCCTCACTTGCATATTCAAAATTGGAGCTCTAAAACAAGAAGACTCTGTTGCAGCCGTCACCAAAATATATCGAAGGTAATAAGCTGATGTATCCTATGAAATATTTTTTGACAGGCTTATAGAATCATAGGCAAGATTTTTTTTTTCTTTCCTTTTTTTTTTTTTTTTTTTTTAATGATAGACATACCTTGGTTACTTAATAGTTGAGGTTATATACAGTAGTACTTTAATTTAAAATAGATCAACAAATATCCTAGCCTTGAAGTTCTCAACAAGATGGAATGAATTCAGTGGTGATAGATTACGTGAAATTTAATTTTAGGAGAAATTCATGTAGCCATCCCTGTTACTTTTTTCCTGCATCTTGTATACTATATTTCTTTATTTCCTATATGTAGTTTATTTTTATAATTCTTGGACCTAATGATATAAACTTATGAGATTCGTCTCATACTTTGAAAATTTGATGTACGTGTATATGTATTATATTATTTTTAACCCTGCCAAGACAGGCCACATCTGAAGTTCAGACTGTTGTGTTTTATATTAATTTCTACACTTATAGTATGATATATATGAATCTGTAAATTATATTTTAGCAAAGTGATACAAAGCATTTGGTATGATGTCTTTGTTACACAATAGAAGTTACATACTTTGTTCAAAATAGCTTCTGTTTAGTTAAAGTAACAGTTTAAGTAGGGCAACATTCTAATATCTCTAGTGCATTATAAAAGACCTATGTTTTATTTGAATTGTAAATTGATTCTTGTTAACACATAATGTTAAATTATATATTTTTGATGATTGTCAGAAAATTTAAAGTGAAATTACATAATATGTAAAGAAAAATATAAGCTTTTGAATGAGACATGTTTTGTGGATAGAGGAAATTGCTTTGCTTTCATATTTTGAAGTATTTGACATTTGATTTACACAGGACAAGATGAGTTTTGAACATTTTAAAACTTTCTTATTGAATAAGGCACCAAAACAAGCTCATACTTTTACTGCATCTAGACTGCAAATATATAATAAGGAACATTAGAATGACAAGGAAAAAATACTTCTTGACCTCACTCATAGAGAGGTTTGGTCCTCTTTTTCTGGAAAGAAATGATGCCAAATAAGTTACATAATGTTTCCTGTATTTTAGAGTTCAGAGAAATGTAAGTAGAAAAAAAAAATAATGGGAGTTGCAAACTTTAGTAACAAATGTTTTTCAGGCAAGTTCACAGAAATTGATAGATGAATAAACAAAAGTATTTTTTATCTAAATGACCATACAGTTTAAACACTATTCCACATATGTAATTGTATTTTCTTCTTTCTTTTTTACACCTATTACATCTTATAGGTATCTTGAATTGGCACGTAAACTACAGATGACATATAAGATGGAACCTGCTGGTAGCCAAGGTGTTTGGAGCCTTGATGATTATCAGTTCATTCCATTTATTTGGGGGTCATCACAGCTCTACATGCATCCAAAGATTTCACCGGAGATGTTTATCAGTGAGAAGATTGTTAACGAATATGCGGATGAATACTTGTTTCTCAGTTGTATTAAATTTATATTATCAGTAAGTTTTGAGTAGTGGGAACTGATGAGTAGCATTACCTGTCGCTTTATTTAATTTAGTTGTTGAATATAATAGCATCTGATACAAATTGTAATACATATGTATGGTAATTATTTAAGCATACAGTTCTACACACATTATCACTCTTTTTTAGGTAAAAACTGGTCCTTTTGCCGAACACTCTAATCAGCTATGGAATATTAGTGGTGTTCAGTCTTGGGGCAAAATAAACCAAGGATTGATAAAAATGTATAAAGCAGAGGTAAGGCTTTTGTGTTTGAATGAAGATGGCTAACTAATATTAATATTTTTCCTTCTTGCCTAATTTTGGCTTTTCAGCCATAATAATTGAATACTGTAATATTCTGCCACCTTGGAGGCAATGACCAGGAAATGCCCTATTATATTCTTCATCCACAAGCATTCACACTTGAAGGTAGACAAAATATGGACACATTGAGTAATTTTCTTGTTACACTATAATTTTGGCCATAAAATTCTGAAGATTGCAAGTTACAGTACTTTGAAATTTCATGTTATTCTATTATAACTGCTTTTATATTTCCATGATATTGCATTAGGATTTGATCACAATACTGTTACCTTATTATTTTAGGGATGTATGTATATGTGCATACATGTATGTGTCTGTGCATGTATGATATATAATATATATATATATATATATATATATATATATATATATATATATATATATATATATATATATATATATATATATATATATATATGTATATATATATATGTATATATATATATGTATATATATATATATGTATATATATATATATGTATATATATATATATATATATATATATATATATATATATATATATTATATACATATATATATATATATATATATATATATATATATATATATATATATATATATATATATATATATATATACATATATATATATATATATATATATATATATATATATATATATATATATATATATATATATATATATATATATATATATATATATATACATATATATATATATATATATATATATATATATATATATATATATATATATATATATATATATATATATATATATATATATATATATATATATATATATATATATATATATATATATATATATATATATATATATATAAATATATATATATATATATATATATCTATATATAAATATATATGTATATATACATATATATATATATATATATATATATATATATATATATATATATATATATATATATATATAAATTTATATATATAAATTTATATATATATATATGTGTGTGTGTGTGTGTGTGTGTTTGTTTATATACACACACACACACACACACACACTTTTAGATAAATATAGTCATGCATATGTAGTCAGGATTCTCTGAAAATATATTCTTCTCTATGAAATAATAGTGCTTAATCCTAATTTCTGTCTTTCAGGTACTACATAAGTTCCCAGTTGTTCAGCATGTATTGTTTGGAAGTATTTTATCAATATCAGCAGCTACAGAAATTAAATTCCACCCTCCAAGTGGTGACATGCCAGCTACCAGAAAGCCCACAAATATGCCCTGTCCATCTGCAATGCAAGGGTGTGTTCCCCCTAATGTTCAAAGGCCAGGAGCCCATCCACTACCCACAGAATTGCCCCTGATGGGTAAAATGCCACAAAACATGCTTAGCAAACCCACAGCAGCTCCGTGTACTGTTAGCGTTTCTCATTCCCTCTCAGCCAAAGCACACGAAAATTTCAAAGATGCAAGTAGAGGTAGTGTTGATATGCCGTGTGTCAAGGAAAGACATCCTGCTATGTCTCCACTAGATAATCTGCCTCCTAACACCATCTCACCTTCAAACATGTGCTCAAGAATGCATAGTGGACAAGAGGCAGACTTCAGTAATAAGTAATGGCATTATGTTGAACTATGGTGGTTGTCATTTCATACAAATAATTTAATAACTAGTAATGCACACATAATCTCCCTTTTTCTTTCTCTCCTTTTCTCTCTTTCACCTACCTATTTTTCTTCTCATACATATAAATATATATGTACACACATACATAATTGCATCAAAACTTATATACTATATACATAATAACATTTTTGTTTACAAACATGATTACATGTGTCCAATAAGTTTATATACACATTCTTTTGAATATGTCCATATGTCCATATGTGCACACACACACACACTCTGTGTGTGTGTGTGTGTGTGTGTTTGTTTTACAGTGATTATGGATATATTTTGTTTCACTCACTCAATCCTGAATGGCCCGGCAAGAAGTGGCAACCCCCTATGCCGGGCCTATGCAATATTGCATCGGGAATGTCACACTGGTGTGTCGCCCCATCATCAGGCATTTAGCCGTGTCACACGGGTGTGACACACCGTCATCATTGGGTTAATATCTATTTTGAATGTTGCATGAATTTGCCAAATTTAAGTATTTTCTCATATGACGTCTGGAGCTTGTGGCCTTAAAATAGACATTGTTTCATAATTTTTCATCTTATGAAAAAAAAAGAACATTGTAAGACTGAATAAATTACTTTCAGCCATTGACCCATAGTTTCAAGTTGGTATGAATATTTTTCATACAGAAATAGTTTATCCTTTATGAATTATTAGAATTCTTGTTTTGACATATTGAGTAGTGAAGCTCACTCTGCCAGCTATCTTTCACATGTGGTAAATGTATGTTTTGTGTTATTTTTTTATGATTTGTTTAATTATATTTGCTAAGCTACTAATGTGGTCTAGATATATATTTGAACCATAGTACTAGTTCATGCAGTTGTGTTTTTTGTTATCCTAGTCAACCATTAGAGGTTATCCTCTATTCCTTTTTTTCATAAATAGTATATATCCTCAATGTAAGAATATGTAAAGCTATTGGAAATGGTTTGTAAAGGAAGTTTGGATTTTTTCCTGTGATATAGCAAAGAGAACACATTGAAATTGCTAGTCAGTCATGGTCCTTGAGTAATTTTGGTTGTGGAACTCTTGTATGGATGAATATATTATATTAATTCAATTATTACTCAAATATAATATTGTCAACTATTTCCTTTATCTTAAAAAAGTGTGATTAACCAAGAACTTAAAAAACATTGATAACTGCATTGGTTTCTGATAGTTTGTAAGTGGAATACAGTCAGAGAATGCAGAAAATCAGAAGCTGCAAATTAAATAAATGTAGCTCTTATATTTCGATTTTTTTCTTCCACTATATTGACATTAGAGAATCAGAAAAAATACAGAGAGTAAAAATATAAGCACATCTTGTTAATCAAACAAGTAAAATAATTTAATTTATGAAAAGCCTATGTATGCAGTGGTATACTTTCGTTATTCACAAACAAAAATAATGGAAGGGTCATTAAATGCATTGAGTTATTAACTCATTGCGGAAAGGTGTCATGACATACGTGATAATAGTCGTTATGCCATAGTTGATGTTATGGTAGAGTGGATTGCTTTGTTTTTAATGTACCATGACTAATAACTATTTAATGAGTGATGATGACAATTGCAATCATAATTAATATATTTGCTGTAGTATTAAGCAAAATGAGTCATCTAAAATCCACCATCAGGAAAAGAAAGCCTAGAATGGCATCCACCCATGGTCTCTAGCAAGCACTATCTTCAGAGAGTGATGACACAGCAAGATACTGTTTATCCCCGTCTGCAATAGGTTTATGTAGAAATAGGTGGGGTTATTCAGCAATAAAGAAGAACAAAATCATGAATTGAAAAGACAGTTTTTTAAGAAAATTTTATAAGTGAAGACTTAAATAAGAATGGTTTTACATTTCTCAGGATACTCCATCAAGTATTCATTAGAAACTCAGAAATTCAAATTCTTGTGACACCCACAAGCCAAATATGACCATGAATAATTATTATAGAGACAGAATCTACAAAGGCACATTTTCAAGTTAAGTTAAACATTTAACACTAGCTGATGTATTTACAGGATGATTTTGTGTTATGCATTATGTACATTACAGTATATGGTATGAATAGAATAAATAAAACATGACTCACTTATTTTGATCTTGTAAAATTGGCTAAAGGTAATTTCTACAGCACAGCAGATTTAAATGGATATATATTTACTCAAAATTATAGTTGATTTTATATTGACAAACTAGCTGTACACAGTGATCTTTCAACGATTGAAGAATAGGGAGGATTTAAAATTGCTTGGACATCTGCTTACAAAAATCTAGCCTTTAACCTTGAGGCCATGAAAAAGGGCAAGGGTACATGCATTTAATGTAGCATGTACATCAGCAGGAGGGGAGGAAAGTCATAGCAATAAAACAGCAACTGTGATACTAGGGTTTAGCCAAAGAAAGGAAACAAGACGATGGATATGATATGTTATTGTTGTGCTAATACAGAAAACAAAGTGAAAAGAACGAAATCCACAGAAATTATGATTGACTAACAGACCTCACTACCACAGCCAGATAGGAACATGAGGGTACTGCTGGTGGAGTCTATCAGTAGTAAAGAATGTGCTAAACAAAGTCAAATATATTTATGATTTATTTTATCTGGAAGCACAGATAAAAGAGAGGGTGGACAAAGTCGAAGGACAGCATTGAAGATGGCAGCAGTATGCAGTCAGCATGCTCAACACTATTTGTAGAGGGTGAAACCATTAAGTTATTATAAAAGTTAAATGAGGAGAATTAAACATAGATTACTTTAAGTAGGTAGAATAAGGGACTGCAGATAATTATATATTAGGAGGTTAGTTATTTGTGATGGTGGACAAGCAAGGCATAACAATAAGAAGGATAAAGGAGAAAGACAAACTGAAGATTAATAAGGATCTATAGAAATATGTTGGAAGAGGACAATGTAGGAGAACCTCTAAAAGAAACAAGGATGGAAATGATACGCCTAGGATCTATTAATGCAGAATATTTTAGGTTTAAGAGTTTGAGAGAAAAGCAAGAGCAGATAGATGCTTCTTAATGATTTCAACTAAAAATTAGATTTCAAAAAGTGTTGTTAATGATCTATTGTTGATCAGATATAAGATCCAACCTTACAGGTTTGGCTTTAAGGCCTACCGGTATGCACAAGCCCTTTTTATGGCTGTTCTACTGTGCATGGAGTTCAAAGGGCACTGTATGACACAGGGGCACTATTTAAAAGCCATTTGGCAATATACTTTTAGAAATAAATAAAAGTCTGGTTTACCGTAAAATTATTATGGTTAACCAGAAGGCTATATTGAATACAATAACAACCGCAGGAAGAATGATACCACGGTACAAGTGTAGGACTTTCATCGGGGTCGACTTTGCGGAGTCTGACACGATGACCACAGCTCCACCTGCAGGCCTTACAAACAGTGGCTTATTCTGAGATGCAAAATCGGTCTTTATTTCCTCTTTAGCAAAAATATGAATGTGAATGTTGATGAACAAAATGATGATTACAAAGAAGAACCAGATGTCTATAAGTTTGATGATCATCGACGAAGGTATGGATTGCATCAGCGTCAAACGCAGCAAGTAGAAGATGAGGAGCGTGCTGATGGACATGATAAGCCTCTCCAGGAAGGCTTCCCATCGGATAAACAATGACGCCCAGCTGGCAGCCAGCAGTAGCAGTGACGGAATGAAAAGGCCGAGAACCATTCCACCACCGTAGCAGTGAAGCTCGAATTCGATTCTCAAGAGGCCGCCTCCTGACTCGGGACTGTATCTTGTAGACTCCACGGAAAAAAATGCCAGTTCCTGCATGCCAGTGAAAGCCACGTCTTGGTTGCTCACGGAGATTTCTACAAAGCCTTCGTAAGTCGGCTGGAGAAGCAGGTCAATGCTGCACGTTTGGATATTGAAGGGGAAGGAGAGGAAGGAGAAAGGGCAAGCAAAGCTAGCCATATAATCCTGCGTTATCGTAAGCGGATTGTTTGCTCCTGGGTACACGAGATCTGCAAAGAAAGTCAATATTCTCTTGAACATGAAGCTTTTCCTACACAACTCTCTCTACATATACATGGACTCTCCCTTTTATTCCACTAAGGATATGAAATACGAACATGCCTTTAGATATAGTCATATATGTGCAGAATCACATACCTGTTTATCCTTATTTCTATTAATTCATCTATCAATCTACGTTTCAATCTGTTTAAAACGAGTGTTGAGTATGAGTGAGGAATGAGTAATTGCGTGGGAAAATGATTTAGAGTGGAAATGAGTGTGTGTGTATACATGTGTGTGTGTGTATGTGTGTGTGTGTGTGTGTGTGTGTGTGTGTGTGTGTGTGTGTGTGTGTGTGTGTGTGTGTGTGTGTGTGTGTGTGTGTGTCCGTCCCCTAGATGAAATATATTCATAACAATAACCCACCCATTTTCACTGCATTATAATGCGGTAGCTGTGGACTGGTGGCTGTCGACACTTGGATGGTTTCCTGAAGGAGGTTCACCTGGCCGGAGCGCAGGTTGAGGAACCTGTATCTGGGCAACCAGATCTTGTCAGAGTCCTCGTGAGTCAGCATCACGACCTTCCTTGTGTTCTCGAGATGGGTGAAGGTCAGCCGAGAGTCCGTCCACTTGAGCTGCACCTGGAAGTCCACCGTCACTGCCATGTTGACGGTGTCGACGGCGGTGATGCGCATGAGCGTGACCCGCGGCACGAGGCGCAATGGGGCGCTGTCCATGGGTCCCGGAGGGGGAAGGTGCCGCCGGTATGCCTCCCCCTCCACCACCACGCCGCAGTCATCCTCATCACTGCCGTCGCTGCAATCCTTGCGCAAGTTGCAGCGGTACCGGTGATCTATGCAATGGCCAGAGCGGCACATGAAGTGGTGATGCGTGCAGGCGGAGAGGCTGAGCAGAAGAGAGCCTCCCTCGTGAGTCCCACAGAGGAGGCTCCTCACCTGCCATATCCGC
>BOPN01001289.1:97500-100000 GCA_017312705.2 Penaeus japonicus
TACACGTTACTGTGTTTGTGTTTTTTGTGATTCATAATATATTATGTATTCAGTTATCATATTTACTACACAGTAATCATTCCATGATTGCAAGTCATTCCTTAAGCACAAAGGTATAAATTGAAAATGTTGATAGCATTCGTTAATTTCCTCTAGACCCCTGTTTTCTTGTAGTGACTGACGCATCAAACTGACTGGCGCATCAAACTGACTGGTGCATCAGACTCCTTTGTCAGCGAGAAATACTCCAGGGCTTCAGGAAGTTTTCTTATCATAAACTACATTACAGGTATGGCATAATATTCTCACTAAGTTAAGTTGGCTGAAAAGGTAGGAAATACTTTCTTAATCTTACATGTGTGGGATGCACCGCAGTAGTCGCGAATTACCTTCATAAAACAGAGATTTCAGTTTATCTCTAATGGAACAGAATTGAAAATAAGGAACTGGATAAATAAAAAAGGAAGATGATATTAATGATGATAACAGTTATAAAGTTATAATAATAACAATGATAGTAATATTGATAATATGATAATAATAACAAGATTGATATAGATAATGATAATAACGATGGCAATGATAAGAAAATATAATGGCAAATAATAATGATAATGATAACAATGATAATATTGATGATTATGATGATAATAATAATCATAGAAATAATTATAGTGATAATAACAGCAACAACAATAGTGATAATAATGATGGTAATGATGATGATAACAATGCTAATATCAATAATGGCAATAATGTCAATAATAGTAATGATACTAATAATAATAAGGATAATAATAATATTAATGGTAATAATGAAAATGAAAACAACAAGAATTATAATAATGATGATAATGATAAGGATTATACGGATAACGACAAAATATATGATAATAATAATGAATTATCATAATAATAGTTGATATTAATGATACCAATTATGATAACAATGATGATAAAATTGATGATAATAGTGATAATAATGATAGCAATGGTAACAATAATAATGATAGAAATAACAATGAAAATAATAATGATGAAAATAGTGATAATGATGATAAAGAAAACAAAAATGACAAAAACAGTAACAATCAAATAAAAAATATTGATAACCATGACATCAGTGATAATGAAAATAACAAAAACAACAATAGTAGTAATGATAATAACAATAACAATAATGATGGTGGTGATGATAATGATGATGATAATAATAACAATAATAATGATAATGCTAGGATGGTGATACTAGTAATAATGATAATAACAGAATTGATAATAATAACAATTATTTTAATAGTAATCATAATGATTCCGATGATTATAATGATAACGATAATAACAATGATAATGACGATGTCAACATATCAATAATGATGATAATAATAATAACAATTATCATCATCATCATGATAATGATAATAATATTATTATTATTAACAACAATGGTGATAATGATACTAACAAAAATAATAACAACAATAATGATAGTTATGATTATAATGATAAAAGTAGTAATGATAATGATATTGATAAAAAGATGAATGATAAAAAATAATAATGATAATAACAATAACTAAAAAAATAACAATAATATTAATTATAATGATAAAAAAATAATAATGGTGAAAATAATGATAACAATGATAATGGTAATAAGGATGATAACGATGATAATAATGATAGTAATGATTATAATAATAAGAATAAGAATAATGATAATAATAACAATACTACTACTAATAACAGTACTACTGGTGATAACAATGATAACAATAATTATCATTATAACAACATGAAAAGATAAAAGTAGATTAACACAATGCAAAATAATTGACAAGGTCAGTCGAGGAGGACCCTTGCGACGCGTCAGAAATACCCGCCGGTGCCTGGCCACTAAAGCTTGGATTCGGCGATCACGCGGCCGGTTCCAGAGAACCCGCTCGTGCCTATTCAAAGTCCTTTCTCGGAATCCTTACAGAAATAAACTGCTTCATACAAACTCATTTCCATGATAGGAGGTTAGTTCCCCTCTGAACTTTGGCATGATTTGTTGCTAAAAATTGCTGTCATGAATATTTTAACATTTTGCAACATAAAAGACTTGTCAACAATTTGTCATTTTTCGGACTAATTCGCTTCATTACAGCCATCTGTTTCTCTAACGCTGTCTGTGAAATGGTCTGTTTAAAAGAGCCTACACTGCGTGAACACGAACTCTCGGGCTTGCATTAGGTCGACAATAAATTTCTTTAACTACAAGCAATGAATAACCTCAAGCCGGTTTATTATCTTCCTCATAAATATTTTCCTTAATAAATAACAACATTAAAGGTTTTATAGTCGACATTTGCATGGGTAGTCACGACACGTTTCATGGAAAATGCTAAGAACACTAGCACTAACAATTTTGAAATCAGAATCACCATTCTGGAACAGCAGCCTTTCAATTCTCAATCTTTACACATCCATAATGTATGCGAGATTATTTTACAAGGTT
>BOPN01001289.1:107500-115000 GCA_017312705.2 Penaeus japonicus
ATCCATACTTCCATTAGTAATTTAAGAACCCGCTGAATTGACCGCCGACATCGTCCTTCGGGAAATCCTGTCGAAGTGCGATAATACCACTACATTGGCTCCGACCGGCGCGGCGGCCGAGCGATTCCTGAGACCTCACTCATCACAAGGCGTGCGTCCGGCCGTCCGTGCGTCGCAACAGGTGTTATGTAAATGTTTTTGCTATTCTTGATGGATTTTAATATGTGTATGTTCATGTTATTATCTATACTGCTGTTCAAATTACGTTAGGAATGGTTTAACTTTTAATTGTTCTTGTTTTTATCATTGTTATTGATAATACCATGGTTACTACGATAACAACAACGAAAAAATCAGATGCGGAGAGCACGAAGAACACAGAGAAGTAGTGACTACTCTCTTGACGCTGAGGGATGATATAGGATTGTACATAGATGCGATTCCTGCATTTTGAAAAAGAAATGGGGTCACTAGACTGATGACTTCAAGTGTCCAAGAAAAGAAACATTCCATGTGAAAAGGATGAAGGAGGAAAGGGAGTTTAGCTTCCTGAAGAAGCCAAGGGAAAGTTTAGTGTCATGACTAGAGCGCAAAGACGTGGTCGAAGGACAGAAGGTTGGAGCTCAGACTCGAACTTGAACCGAAGCCAACGTTTCTCTAAAGAAAAAAAGAAAAAAAAAATCACTGAACACACAGACATCTGGAAAACGAGGTTGGCGGGCAGACGATCCTTGGGAAGCCTATGCTCATCAAAGTTGCGGGAAGGAATTTGCGAGAGCGTGCGGTGAAGTCTTAAGAGAGGCAAAGGAAGAGCAGGTGCCAAAGAGAGAGGTGTGTGACTGAGCCAGCTAGGAAGTAAGAGAATGCATCACCGATACTGGAGCGTAGAATTACGTTCATCTCTGGTAACTCATAGAAGAAATAACGTCAATGGAGGTAAGGGGAAATAGACGGAGGGCAAATAAAGATCGAAGTATTAGAGTTACTGGAAGGTAGTCACGGACGAAGAAGATCGGGACCAAAGAAAGGTGAAAGGAAAGAGCTCCTAGGGTCGAGAACGGGCACGGGCGGTGGAACAGACCAGGCAGAATCGTGGTCAACCTCAGACAGCAGATGTGTCTGAGGAGCCGGTCCTTCATAGAGTCGGAATGAAGGTGTGGCCGATAGAGGGCATACTAACACCCGTCCTGTCAGCACTGATCCAAAGGAACAGGAGAAACCTAATAATCGGGAATACAGACCCTCGTCCAGAGTGCTTCAGCAGGTGTGAGGCCAAAGAAAGGAGGATCTATTGCTTGAGGCACCTCCGAAGGAATCAAAGTTGGTTCTTCCAAAGGGCCTTGGCAATGACAGATATTATAAATCTCTCTATCTCTTTATATATATATATATATATATATATATATATATATATATATATATATATATATATATATATATGTGTGTGTATGTGTGTGTGTGTGTGTGTGTGTGTGTGTATGTGTGTGTGTGCGTGTGTGTGTGTGTGTGCGTGTGTGTGTGTGTATGTGTGTGTGTATGTGTGTGTGTGTGTGTGTATGTGTGTGTGTGTGTGTCTGTATAATTATGCATGTATGCATGAATGTGCTTCGATGTAATTTCTTTTGCACTTTTTTTCTTTTTCAAAACAAACGATCATCGGTCTTCTCCAGGACTTCGGCCAGCAAGCTCGCTGCTGCACTCACGCACTGAGTGCAGCACTGAATGTTAAACTGTAGACTATCGTCGTATTTGGACAGAATCTTGCCGATGCTTGTAGACTCATGACGTACACGTGGCTGCTGCATGGGCATTTCTGATGCATTTCGTACCTGCAGACCTAGGGGAAGTAAATCATATAAATGCTAACTGCATTAGAACCAAATGTTTAGTATGTGCAGGGTGTATGTTAAGCAGATTTTTTGTTTATTTTACAATGGAAATTACCTGTATGTGTTCTCTTTCCAAGCAGAGGTACACTTCTCTAAGGCCAAGCCGGTAAATAGGAAGACTATATATAAACCGATAACCACACAAGTCACGGAAAGCCATGGTACCCTATGAAAACCTTTTTGATTATGGCTTCCAGGAAGAAAGTTCGGAACTTAACCATGCATACTTTATAACATGTCTTTCTGACATTGTCCTGTCGACCCCGTTCTGACAATGGTTGTTAATAATTTGTGCAGAAACGTGTCACAATATCTCTTTCCTTCCTTGGGACCGCTTTCTTCCATCTTACATATACTAGAATTAAGGGCAGTGTGATCTCGTAAGGGTGCAGCCACTTGGGCTCACAGTGTGTCTGCCGGTTCCGATGAAAGCAGACTTGTCACCTACGGGTAGCATGGGACCTAAGGAACTAATTGTTATGTTGAATGTGGAAACATTTAACAACAAAAAATAATTATAAAAAACATGCAGGGAAATCAAATCAAAATGATAGGCTTGAATGAAACTAGATGGAAAAAGAGAAAGAGAAAAAAAGAAAACACAACATAATAATCTAGGGAAGAGAGCTAGTACTGATCATGATGTAGTTATTTTTTGTCACAGAATATTCAATATGAATTCATAACATATTGTACATAGAATGACTGCAATAACTTTAAAGAATTAAAACTACATCAACTCACACATATATCCCTCAGCAAGGATGACCTCGACTAGCTGAAGTGACCGATAACTTAGTATTAGAAAATATAGTTTTAATGAAGAAATGTTTATAGACTAGTGTTAGATGCATATCGGAGTAATGAATACCTACTCTAAACATCAGGATTCACACATAGTACACACTTTCATCAAAGGCAAACTTAGAATGCCCATGGCCTCAAAATTTAAATGACCAAGAAGTCAACAAATGCGGATAGATTCTATCGAACAGCGCAAAGACGAAATCCACAGAACACTTGAGAGTTTCAGCGTACGAGGCAATAGCGTAAAGGATATGCAGAAATAGTTTATCAGCCATATTTGGAATACAGACACACATCTTGGGGTAACTACAGTGACGTACATAAGGGGAAACATAATGGGCAGAAGTAAAGTAGGATTTTGAAGAAAAACACAAGTCCATTCGGAAAAAGATGAAATACCAGGCAATACCAGAAGGACTAAGGCAACGTAGTAAAGGATGAGGATACTAAACCATACAAAAAAGTTGGCAAAGAAAGAATTGTGGAAACGGATAGGCTTGGAGGCAGATAGACAATAGGAAGTTACTTTTTAACATAACACAGAAATATAGAAATAAGGACACTTGGCTATTGACAGCCATAATATTTATTAATGAGGAATAAATAAACAATAGATAGATAAAGAACTTTAAAGAACCAGTAAATACAGTCAATGAACAGGTCATCAAAATATCCGAAGAAAAACATTTAAATTCAAAGGAACACATACGTACGTATCCATAATCAGTACAAAAATATATAGATGAATATCTCTACTGAGCCACATGGATAAAGTCAACGAAACCATCTTGAAGAAAAGATTACGTTCTGTGTTAGTGGATTACAGTCATAATCAGTTTGAATTTTAGTCAGGACGAAGCACAGTTGATCACATCTTCGGCCTTATAATAGAAATATGAAACCTGGAAATGCCTTCTCAATTTGGAGAAAACGTTTGATAGTGTATGCTCTCGCCGGATGTGGAGTCCCGTGTGGGAGTCCTCGCATTCATAAGCTCAGTCACTAGGAGAAATATAATAAAACCTATCAGTATAAGAGATCCTTTAAACATACTACAAATACAAAGAAGCCAAATGAGGTGGTGCGGACACATACAAAGAATACCATTATCAGTGGGATAAATGGACTGGAAACCTCCGGCAGAAGACGTATGAGGACACCAAAAAGAACTCGATGGAATCAGAAGCCTTGTGACAGGATCAGGATTAGATATGGGTAAAGCCTATGAAGTAAGCCGAGATGGAGTAGAAGCACAGGCGTCTTGGGTAACCAGGTGAGCTGACTGGCTAACTGTTGAGTCTGGTTCCTCATCTGTAAAATAGTCTGCTCTACGTTGAGGCTGGTCTTCACTTTTATTATCACCATTATCATTATCATCGTTATTATGATTATAGTAATAATCTTAATTATTATTATTGTTACTATTATGATGATGATTGTTATTATGATCATCATCATCATCATTATTATTATTACTATTATTGATATTACTATCATCACATATTATCATAGTGTATTCTCTCTAAGAATACACTCCCAAAGGGAAGTTTTGAGATTTTTAACTGAGCTTACATGCTTTCGACGTGATTTGCAGTTCGTTGCATCATCGGGAAATATATATCTAATACCTTAAAACTGTAGGACAGAGAGGCCAACGATAAAGGTGATAACAATAAAGGTAATAATTCGTAAGCCTAATATAAACCACACTCGCCAAGCACTCCTTCCACGAACGCCGCCGCTCCGAGATCCGCATTCCTCCGCATTCCCGAGTTCATCTCCACGAACGCCGCGGAAACAACAACCATGGCGGAGGCGGCGTCTGCGGGCGATGAGATTTTCGCTCTCATTTCAGAGGAGGACAAGAAGTCAATCCCGGATGTTTTGGCCAAGAAGTTAGATGAATTGTGGGAGACGAAGGTGAAGGAGATCACGGCGCTGAAAATCGAGAGTGAGAAGCAGAAAATAACGGGAGGTGAGTGAGGGAGTGAGACGCGGGAACACACGGCGACCAGTTCAAATTTATATGTTCGGATTTCAGTTTTTCAAATTTCTCCAACTTCAGACGCCGCTTTAGATTTTGGTCTTATTCTGGAGGTCGCTGATATTATGAATAGTATTACAAGGGAGGGGGAGGGGATGTAGTTGGGTATACTTGACTTACATTCACACATGATATGCCATTATTTTGAATTTCTGACTAAGCACCACACTTTATCTCAAACGCATCAATAATGATTTATTTCTTAGAAAGTCTGGAAATGAATTAACGCACAAAAAAAAACAAAAGAAATTAATGAAGCATATTAGAGAGGAGATAAAATAAGATTGCATAATCTAAAAGTAAGTTGCATTTCCAGGAGAATTCTTGTAATGCCAATTCTAAACCAGTCAGCATCACTGGATAGCGAAATTTTGCATGGATTTATGAAATGCAAAAATACAGTTACTGTAACAAAACAATCAGAGATTTTATAAAATGCCCTATAAATGATGAATGCAACAGTAAATTTAGTTAATGACAATGTTGCTCATGGAAAATAGTGTATGGAATTGAGAAGTCAATGGAATCCAAGACACTTTTTCTCTCCAAAATTTCTTGCTAAAATTAAAGTATAAAAGCTATTTGACATAGAAATATAATACTCACAGTAGCTTATTTGCCCTACCTGCACTGATAACAATAGATGGATGAATTTTGATTTTATCTGATGTGCTCTCGTTTGGAGAGATATATAGAAAAGTGATTTCAGGATCTTTAGTTTATATGAAAACTTTTCTTATGTTGTCAGGCCAATCATAAGTATGGATGGTTTCCTATTTCTAATTGTTCAAGGCCTTGCAAAGCTTGACTTTTCAAGGTAGTTTCGAGCTAGTTGTCATGTTGTGAAGACGTGCGTGTTTGTGGTATTGTAGTTCTGTTATAGGACATACATTGGCAAAGCATGATAAGCGTTGACAATATACTCAAAAGGGTTATAACCAAATAAGGATTCAGTTTGAGCTCTATCTTGCCTAACTATATGAAGGGAATATTTATTGGCCATTATCAGTATGGAGAGAATGGCAATAGCCAGATGATCAGTAGATTAATCTTTATTAACCCATTGCCAATAGGGCTGTTTTGGCTCTAAATGGCCTAAATGCTGGGGTATTTTAAACGTTTAAGCCTGATGCCTCGGGCTATTCACCTGCTCTGACTGCGGCCAAGTGCTACGTTCCCAATTACCTGGTGCGCCGGTCAGTTCAGTTCAGTTCAGACAGATTTGCGAAGACATCGCTTCGCCCGGGCTATATGCACAAGGCGGCCCGGCCTCTGCCAGCTATGAGTGCTGACTCATCTTATCTAATCTTATCTGATCATCATCGCTGAATTCAATTCAGCTCAGTTCAGAGAGATTTTGCGAAGACGTCACTTCGCCCGGGTTGTGTAGATGGGGTAGCCTGGTCTCTATTGGCTATAAGTGCTGACTCATCTGATCATCATAACTGAACTCTTACCGTGGTGGTTGGATTCCCTGTAGGCGCTCCAGTTGCCAGGGGGCAAGCAAGTGACAGGTATAGCCGTCTAACCAGCCTGGCGGCTGTCGTCTCTGGACCCTGCCTGAGGAAGTGAGTGTGCTCGCATTCCATCAGGTAGTGCTCTGATTTGGCGTATAGTGATTTGCCCAATAGTGGGAATGATTTGCCACGCACAAGGGTAGCCTATTCTCAGTCTGTGCAGACTAACTTCAGCACACCTTGATATTCTAAGAGAGATTATCAGCAACTCATAGCCTGTGGCGTCTGAGTACCAGCTGGCCGAGAGGGAGGTTCTCGCTTCCTCTCTATGTCGCTGTAGGGCACCGACCTGCCCTGCAACCATCGTTTTACGCCTTAGCAGTTCCCTGTTAGGATGCACCACAAGATGACTCAAGGGTTTCTTCCTGCCTTCCTCCGCTAACCTGTCAGCTATGTCATTCCCTTCAATACCAACATGGCTTGGGATCTAGTTGATGATGATGCGTCTACCCTGGTAGATGCATGCCCTTAATCAGTAGTGTCTCTTTGAGCTCAAAGCGTTTCAGCACTCTGGTTGTGTGAGACAGCCAGGTGTTGTTAGCGAAGAGCTCTTGGTTCTGTGCAAGCTGACGCTGCACTCTCTGTCTTAGCTGAAAGTCCAGTGGGGACTGTAGGGCATTGGCAAGGAACTGGGCCGCTATCTGATCATTCCGGGTGTCCAGGGGAAAGAGTTTGGCCTCCAAGAGGAGGTTAGTAACCTTAGCCCACCCAGGGGCACCCAGAATAATCCTGGCGGCTTTGTTTTGTATGATGTTGAGCCTTTTCCTGAGTCCAGGCTTGACTGTGATCAGGGCGATGGAGGCATAGTCCACAATGGGACAGACAGCGTGCACGTAGAAAGATCTTAGTACGCGGTGCCCAGCCCCTAAGCGCCGCCCCGACAGAGCTCTCATGACAGAGAGCCTTGCCTTGGTCTGGTCTAAGAGATGTTTGATCTCGGAGCGGAAGGTGAGGTTCTTATTGATCCATACCCACAAGTATTGGTAGACGTGTACCCACTCAAGCTCTAGACCTTGGACTCGCAGTCTTTGATCACAGACATCATGTTTCAGCGCCATTGCCTTCGATTTGGCTGCTGAGATCTTAAGCCCGACTCTGCGCCGGTCAGAAGGACAACCATGACAAAATATCTTGTCCCCGGCAGCTGGTCCTGCTGCCGATGTGATTTCTTGTTACCCATTATTAATGGGTTAAAGGCATTATGGTATTAACAGCATTGATTGGTTCATTGGTTTAAATCTAT
>BOPN01001289.1:120000-122500 GCA_017312705.2 Penaeus japonicus
CAAAGTAAATCTGTTGATGGAAGCTGGCTCTAAAAAGGGTAAATATAGACAGTATTATTACTGAGGATTTATTATTATCAATGTGATGTACTTTTAGAATCTGTGGTTAGGTTTCTTAACAATAAAGATAGATATTCGTATGCTCTTGTAATGGATGATAAATTTTCTGAATTCTTCCTCTTCAGAAAGTTTTATATGATATTAGGGGGAGAAATTAACAGATGATTGAATTGAAAGTGCAAAAGCCTGTTACATCATGAGTCAGAATAGTTCATGCCTTAATTCAGTAAATAATTATGTTTTATAATTTTGTCCTGCTGCAATGGATGGGAAATGACAAGTAAGTATTTGTGCATTGCAGCTTCATTCATTTAATTTAAACTAAATATAAGCAGAAAGAGGCATCATGTAACTATAAGTGACTTATTGTGTCTTTGCAGTTTTATTGCAACATCATTTTTAGTGATGATAAAGAAATCTTTTTTGGTAAGCTGTTAGATGCAGAAAAAGTCTGTTATTTAGTCAGAAGTCTACCTCAGTTAGAGAAAAGTCCAGATGGGAGGAATCAAATTGGCTGTTTATGAAGTGTATCTTTACTGCAACTTATGGTAATCTTAGGTTCATACAGTCTGTAAAGAAATATTTGTAGATGGCCAAAGTTCCTCAGCTTTGTTTAATAAACCTTTACCTGAAATTGCAAATGTTAGTCTTTCATCTTTACCACTTTTTGTTCTTCCATTTAATAATAGCTGTTACTATTAACCCACTTACGACGGGGGCATTCCAGCCTTGAATGTCCCAATGCCGGGGCGTTCAAATTATTAGGCCTAAATCAATTAAATGGCTGGCACAATACTGTGCCGCCCAGCCACTGGGCTTTTGAATGAGCGGTACAGTACTGTACCACCCGTCCAGAGAGGGTTAATATCTATTTGTAATAGTCATGTTTCATTGATGAAGGATTTTTGTAATTTTCTAGACCTAGGAGGACTAGAAGACTTGTCACCTGCTGCAAGTGCTGCAAGTCAACTGGTCAGCCGAGGCCTCAGCCTGACCCAGCTGTACTCAGAATATATGAGTGTGTCTGAGAAACTAATTGCCACTGAAGAAGAAAACAAGAGACTGAAACGTTATGTGGATCAAATCTTGCAGGTAAGGTGTCAAATCATCACCATGTTAAGTGATTTGACATCAATTTCTAAGGAGAAATATGCGACTGATTTTCTCTAATATTATTATTGCTATTTTTAAAATTAATTGACTAAATTCTCTCCTACTCGTAAGTCTTAACTATATATATGTTTATATTGACTTATTCTGTCTTTTTTTTCAATAATTCTTATATGTTCTCTAGGAAATTGAGGATCGAGTGCCTGTGTTTAAGAAACAAAGAGATGATCACCAGAAGTCACTAGAGACCATCACTTCATTGCATTCTCAGTTGGAGGAAACTCTAGCAGACCTTGAGAAGCAGGTGGGGTCATATTAAGAATTTCATTTTCTAAATGTTTGCTGAATTTCATGTTGGTGTTTCTTAGTATTCATATTTATATTTATATTTTTTTGATAGAATATGATATTAGTTTATTATACCACAATTGTGTTTTCCCTTTCAGAGAATAGAATCAGAGGAAGCTCGGCGCAGAACAAAATACCTTGAGAGAGAGAACTCTCGCTTGGGACTAGAAGTGAAAGATCTTGGCAAGCAGGTCACCATCTTGGTTATGCAGGTAGAAGCAGCTAGAGCAGGGCAGCCTCCTCCTACCATTCCTGGTAAGTGCAGAATTCTATATTTTGAAGTTAGTGGAAATTCATCTTTTAGATATCTGAACCCTATAATGATTTTGGTTCCGCCTAGATACAACTCTGGGGTATTTCAAAATATGTTGGACTAATGCCTCAGGTTATTTGCCTGTTGAAGTGGAGGCCACTGGTTACCCATGATCACCCAGTGATAATACGTCCCAGGCAGGGAAGACCTGCTGGGTCATGGTGTGATATCACGTCAACCTAGTGTTAATAGGTTAAAGTATGTATTTCCAAATTCTATTCCATATATATAACTTTATTTTCACTTGCAGTGGAGAATGACAGTCCAACTGGTGCAGGTGAGGTGATCTCGCAACGATTGGTAGCGTTTAGAAATGTTGCTGAGTTGCAAGAACAGAACACTCATCTCAGGACCTCATTGAGAGAACTGTCGCAACAGATGGAGGCTGTTGAAAAGGAGGCTGTAGAAAACAGAACTCAAGATTTGCAGGTATGCCTTAGAATATGGCAATGTAGAAGCAAGATAAATAGAGAAAATAAACTGTCAGAGAATGAAAGATTAGGCAAAAATACTAAACAAATGCATACAATACAAAAATATAGATCAGCTTACCTTTAGAAAGCAAACTCAGCAAATAATATCATCAGAGGATGTCAATTCTTTCCTAATTAAATCTATTTTAGGTGGCATTGCATAATAGTAAATTACCTCTTCACAAAATGTTATTTT
>BOPN01001289.1:132500-137500 GCA_017312705.2 Penaeus japonicus
CTGAATGGTCAGAATGCTTGGGTTTTCGAACGCATGAGCCTAACGCCTCGGGATTCTTGGGTGCACAAGCCGCGAGCCTGGGTGTCGGCCTTGACCAAATATCTCGTCGCCGGTGTCTGACCCAAAAACCACGAAACGTGTCAGCATGTCATCAGGCGAGAATGGGTTAACCCATTGATGACGACCTAACTGGCCTAACTCGCGCCTTTACAGCCATAATACTTCATGACTGTGTGCACGCTTCAACTGTCATGTACGCATTGACACCCGTCACTTAGGCCTAATCAGTGCTGACGTGTATGTCATGACACCTGTATGGAATGGGTTAACCTGATAATGCTTGGGTGGTTTTGACTGCACCTGAACTTAATGCGAAGGTATTTTGAAATGTGTAGGCCTCATTCCTCGGGCTATTCACCCGTTTAACCCATTCACGCCGGGTGACGTAATAGCACGTATTGTGGTTTTCGCGTCAGACGCCCTGGACACGCTATGAGGGGAAGCCGCGCGCTCGGGTAGAGCGAGCGGGCAACCCAGGCTCGCGGCTTGTGCGCCCGAGAATCTCGAGGCGTTAGGCTTATGTGATCGAGAACCCCGGTATTGCGACCGTGCAAAGCCGGAACGGCCCCGGCGTGAATGGGTTAAGCTGTGGCCACTCATTATGCCCTTGATCACCCAGCGTGCTGGCCATATGAAAAAAACATGGTGTGATATTGCATCTCCGGTGGCAAGCGATGCCACCACATGACATGATATCAAGTTACAGGTTAATAATATGCTTTCATCTAGCTGTATCTGTTGCTCACACAGTTTTTTAGACAGTCCCATGATTATGTGAATGAGTGACCTATTTTGGTTGCTCTTTGCCCTTAAGGAAGTGGAAGATAAACACTGAGCACTAAATAATAAATAATAAAAATCTTGAAATTTTACAGGTTGACAGATGCAGAGAATCGCATCAAGTCTATGCATCAAGAACATGCTGCTATGACAAAACAACTCTTGGAAGTGAAGTCTGAGTTGTCAGCCACGAAGACTCGCCTAACTGAGGCACAAGACAAAATGAGATCTGCACCATCTCCACAAGGAAATAAAGCAAGAGGTAAAGACAGTGCAAGAATTCCAAGCAGACCCCAGGAATATTTAAAAATTAATTTCATTATATTCAAGTCATGTACCTTATATTCATATTTGATAAATGAAATGAATTCTATTTATTTTGACATTACAGGTAGTAGTCCTGTTGCATCATCTCCGTTCCGCCTAGCTGGATCATCACCCCAAGTACGTGATCTGCAAGTACAGTTGACTGAGGAGAGGGCGTCAGTTGCAACTCTTCAAGCTTCTCTTGACCAGTCCAAACGCAATATTGAAGAGCTCATGGGGGTCACCAAGCAACAAGAAAAGCAATTAGCTGAGTCTAATGAAGCCAGCAAGATTGCCCAGCAACAGTAAGTACTTGTTCAGTGAATATTAGTGTGATAACAGTAAAATATTACATTGGAAGTAACAAAAATAATATTTAGAAATTGTCCTAAATATTCTTTTTCCCCCCTGTTCTTAGGCTTGCTAAACTTGAAAAGGAAAAGAATGAAGTGGTAGAAAAACTGACTAAGTCTGAGATGCAGCTTACTGAAGCTGTGGAGGAAGGAGAAGCTGTGAAGACCCTCCTTCAAACCCAGCTTGCAAAGGTATAGGCCCAAGCAGAGTGCATTAACATTTTTCATCCAAGTGAAGATTTTTTCTTGCCTGAATGTTTTTTAGCATCCACATGGCTTTATCATTTGGCAATTTTGTCTTCATGCATTGAATGCAAAAGTAGATCCATTATTTTGACAAAATGATTAAATGTGTGATTGCTTATTTGTTTATCTTTTTTTTTTTTTTTTGAGCTGAATGAATTTTTTTTTTTCACTTTTGAATTTGTAGACTCCTTCTTCTGAGCATGTTTCTGTAGAAAATTTATGAATTTTTAAATTTCCTGTGAACTCTTCTAGGATCAGCCACATCATAAGAATATTCAGGGACGCACATTAAAATGTGTGTCCTCTGTTATTTTTGAGACTTATAGTACGATATAAGAGTGTATATGATATATTAGCAAAGTCATACTATTTAGCATTTAGTATGATAAGGCATCATAACTGAAGTTATAAGTAGCTTGTTATTTCAACAAAAGGGAAATTGCAGTGCAAAAGTGATCTTAACCCCTCCAAAACATATCTGTTTTGGAGGGGTTAAGATCAAATGCGGATCAATAAAGAATGTAGTAATGAAGAGGAAACTTTTGTTTTAATTTTATCGAGACATAATGTTATGTAAGTCTTATTTGGCAGAAGTGAACCTCCATTAACCCTCTCGTGACGGGTGGTACACTACGGTACCGCGCATTCTAGGCCCGTTTGCTGGGGACGCCATAAGGTGTCGTTTATTTAACTGATTTAGGCCTATGCGTTCGAGAGCCCCGGCATTGTGACATGCAAGGCTGGAATGCCCCTGTCGTGAATGGGTTAAGCAGAAATGTTGCAGTTGTTAACTTTTTGAGTAATGGTTCTTTTTAGGAAGTAGATAATTATCATGAAACCCTCTCTGTATTTGTTACTACTTACAGATGCAAGATGAATTGCAAGTGGCTCAGAAGAAGTTGAGTGACGCTAATGAAGCTCTAACAACAGCTAAAGGAGAAGAAGAAAAGGCTAAGAAAGAGGCCCAAGAAAAGGCACAGTATGTACCTCAGTCAAATTTGTTTGCTTAAATTTACATGTACACTCACTCACTCACTCACTCACTCACTCTCTCACTCTCTCACTCTCTCACTCTCTCACTCTCTCACTCTCTCACTCTCTCTCTCTCTCTCTCTCTCTCTCTCTCTCTCTCTCTCTCTCTCTCTCTCTCTCTCTCTCTCTCTCTCTCTCTCTCTCTCTCTCTCTCTCTCTCTCTCTCTCTCTCTCTCTCTCTCTCACTCTCACTCTCACTCTCACTCTCACTCTCACTCTCACTCTCACTCTCACTCTCACTCTCTCTCTCTCTCTCTCTCTCTCTCTCTCTCTCTCTCTCTCTCTCTCTCTCTCTCTCTCTCACTCACTCACTCACTCACTCACTCACTCACTCACTCACTCACTCACTCACTCACTCACTCACTCACTCTCTCTCTATTTATCAAAAAAATACTTTCCTATGTCACTTACTTTTGCATAATGCTATTTCTTTCTTTTACAAAGACTTGCTGGAGAAGTTCAAGATAAGTATGAGAGGGAGGTGATGTTACACGGTGCCGATTTGAAGGCTCTGGCAGCCCTGAAGGAAAAGCAAGCAGAGTACAATACAGAGCTCCAGCAGGTCACCATGGCCAAGCTGAAGGCAGAGGAAGCAGTCAGAGGTAGGGACTCAGAACTGAGTGATTATCTCTTGACTTGGTCAGTTTTCCTTGAATTGATGATGATGTAGCTAGCTTTCTCAGTGACAGAAAATTAATATTTGTTTAAGGTCACTTGAAATGTTAACATATCTATTTGATATGTTTTTTTTGTTTTGTTTTATTTTGCTTTTACAGTACTTAACTTGTAAGTAATGATTATTAAAGATTTTTGCTAATATTGCTTTGTATTGAAGTGATGAATCTTGAGTTTACTCATCTAAAACTTTTTTGCCATTAGCTGTTAAATTTATTTTTAGACTTGTCATGTAAGGATGTCAAATAGTAACTAGTATTGAATCCCTACTGTAGCAATTTTAAAGGATTTCAGATACTTTCTGGTATTGGATTTGCCTCATGTGTATATATTGTAAAAAATCATTTAAGTGTTCAGTTCAATGATAAATTCATAAATGTTTTATTGATGTCTTATATGTCTTTTCAGCCAGCTGAGTCTTGTTTGAGATAAACTATCATAAAAAACTAACATGTTGATGACATTTACAGACACCCGATTAGGATTTGAGGAAAGAGAAAATCTACTTCGTCGGGAGAACAAGGATCTGCTGATGAGGAGTCATGAGCTTGAAGAACAGAACAAGGCTCTTCTTGACCAGTTCACCCAGTTGTCAGACAAGATGGCTGCATTGCAGACTAAGTTGTCTGTGCCTGGGGTAATTAAACATCTGTTGTTGGTATTTACAGGATTGTTAATGGATAGATCTTAACCCTATGATGATGGTGCTTCACACTCGTGTCACACAGCTAAATTCCCGATGCTGGGGCGTCATGCCAGTGTGACGTTTCCGATGCAATATTGCAATGGCCCGGAGTAGGGGTTTTCGCGTAGCGTGTGCCCCGTCGGGAAAGGGTTAATTACACCTAAATAATTTATTTGAGGCCAAGTAAAAAAAAGTTTATGTTTCTTACTGCAGTGCTTATGTTTAAGAATTCATGGAACCCAATATTAACCCGTTCCCGACGGGACCAATCCGGCTTAAAAAGACCAAAATTCTGGGACTCTTGAACACATGAGCCTAATGCGTCGAGATTCTCGGCCGCACTGGCCGCGAGCCAGCGTCCTCCCGCGCGCCGGGCTGGACAAAATAACGTGTCCCCGGCGTATAGCCCAAAAACCACTAGACGTGATATCCAGTCACCTGTCGTTAACGGGTTAAGGAAGAGTACAATTGTGAGGGGTCAGTTTCAAGAAGAAAACGACTACCAACATCTCTTCTTCTTCTTCTTCTTGATTGTACAAGGATATTTTGTATGTAAAACAAAACCTGCTAGTACTGCATACATGTAGATATTATTCACATCCTAAATCTTTTACATAAGATGATTTTTAATGCCTTAATGATACATGCTGTGATTCTGGTTTAGAGAAATAAATGTTTGATATTTGAGAATTTAGATTAAATTACCAACAATTGGCAGGTGGATGAAATACATGTAGAGTTATGTTCAATTATTATAAGTGATTTTTCTAATATTTCGATTTCACTCTTATTTTAGGCTGATAATCCTAATGCCTCCTTCACTGAAGATGAGGCTAGATCATCAGATCAGTTGCGTGAAGTCA
>BOPN01001289.1:140000-143918 GCA_017312705.2 Penaeus japonicus
CCCATTTATAGCTGGAGAAGAGGAGTATTGAAAATGAAAAGGATCTTTACAAGAAGAGAACACACGAGTTGGTTGAAAAACTGAACCGTGCCAAACCTGAGGATTTCATTAAGCTTCAGTAAGTAGATGTGTAGGACTTTGGGGATTTGTCTGCTGTTGGAGTTAATTTGTGAATGAGTTAATTTTCAATTTCAAAACTGTGTGACATGTATAATAGATCCATTATTTGAATTACATTACAGGCAGGAAGTAGTTGAACAGCAGAAGACCTTACAGAGCAAGGAGGTGGAAGTGACAAGATTGAAAAACCAGGTATGTTTTAATAATCTGGCATTATGGAAATTTTGATAGAGTGGACTTTGACTAGCTTATAGTTGTTAACCTAGTTATTAAAGGTAATGATTTTTCATATGCTTGAGAAAAAGATTTTTGGATATTGGCCTAACAATTTCATAAAAAAAAAAAAAAAATGAAATGAAAAAAATATTTAGATTATTTTTTTAGGTTTCAGCTTTTATCTAGCAGCAGGTATGATGCTAATGTGAAGAAAATTGAAATTGAAATGTTTATTTCGGATAATTTACTTTAAAAGCATTCGCTCTAATAAGAGCCCTGTTAATTATTATTTTTATTACAATTCATTTTGTGGATATGTTAATACATTTTTTACTTGCTTCCTCAGCTGGCTCAGTTGTCCAAGAACCAACAGATGATTGTGAACCAGAAGAATCAATTCCAGCAACAGCTGAATATTGTTCGGGCTGAGCTTCACAAAACCACAGAAGAACTCAAAAAGCTCACCATGGAGAAAAATCGCATGCAGTCTCAAGTTAGTTTCCTCTGATTTATAAGATACAACATTACAATTATTAAGAAGCATATGATAACCAGTGTTTTTGTATTATGGATTTATGGATTTATTTATTTTACATTATTAATATTATTTTTTCTTCAGAATGGTGAGGAGTTCAAGAGGGTAAATATAGAAAAGGCTCGTCTTCAGCAACAGGTAAGAAATGCTTGTTTATTTGGAACAGCATCTGTTTGTATTAACAGTGTGCATTTGATTCAAAGTTTTATTGTTTGCCAGATAGATTCAGAAATAATCCTTAATTGACTTGTGAGACATTGAGGTAAGACATGCGCATTTAGAAAAACATACTTTGTTAGATGAACTTAAAATTCATACATTTATATTTTTTCAGTAGATATATATTTATTTTGATAAATTATTTTCATATGTAATATCAGCATTATAAGTTACTTTCATGTTTTTAAAACCGTACATTCCCATTCAATAGTGAAATAGTTTTTTGATGCTGGCTATCTCAAATTCAATTCTAATTTTTTATTTTACATGAGAGGATTATTTTCCTAATATAATACATTCATTACTCAAGACATATATTCTAACATTACATACAGTCATTGAATATCAGCTAAATTTAATCCTCTTTGCATAACTTTTTCAGTTTTTCTAATGTAACAAAATAAAAAATATGACACTCATTTGCAGTTGGTAGCAACCCAAGAACGTTTGCGCAGTCTAGAAACATCTTCGCAACATGCACAAGCCACTCATCAGCAGGAGATGAGCAAGGCACAGGAACAGCGCAATAGGGAGCAACTACAAGAGAGGCAACAGGTTAGCAGATACACCCACTCCCACCCATACACACCCACTCCCACCTCCCACCCACACCCACACCCACACCCACCCTTCCACACCCACACACCCACCCACACCCACACCCACACACACCCATCCACACCCACCCGCCCACCCATACCCACACACCCACCTGCCCATCCACACCCACACACCCACCTGCCCACCCACACCCACACACCCACCCTTCCACACCCACCCACCCACACCCACACCCACATCCACCCTTCCACACCCACCCACCCATACACCCACACACCCACCCACACACCTGCCCACACCCACAATCACAACCACCTATTTACCTATACCCACCCACCCTCCCACACCCACAATCACAACCATCTATTTACCTATACCAACCCACCCACCCACCCACCTAAATACCCATAACCACCCACACACCTGCCCACACCCACACACCTTTTTGATACGTTTGAATAGATACCTATATTTGAACCTTTTAGATGTTGGACCTGAAACAGCGAGAGGATGCCCTGAAGAATCAGTTGGACAGTACCAGGAAGGAAGCGGAAACCCTTTCTGAGAAGGTCAAAGATGCAGAATCAAAGTTAGCTGATGCTCTCAAGAAGGCTGATAATTTTGAAAAACAGGCCCTACAGGTCAGAGAAAACGAAATTTCTTTTTTGAATATGATTAATTACTTGGAATATTTTACATTTATTGCAATTGGTTTTGTTCATATTGACACCATGAGTATGTATATACTATAGAAAAAGAAAGAAGCATTATTTTAGGATCATGATAGAAAAATCTTATTTCCATTAATGATTATCAGTATCTGTAATTTCATTTTGTATATTTTGTTTCAGTTGCGTAAGATTGCTACTAAATACAAGAAGGCTGCTGAAGGAGGCTCAGCAACTGCTGCTGTATGTACAATGCATGTTTTTTTTTCTTTTTCTTTAGACAGCTTTCAAAACATTGCTCTTATATAGTTAGAGTGATAATAAAAGACCTTTGGTAATATTGAAAAAAAAGGATTCTATTAACCCACTCACGCCGGATGACGTGCTGACACATTTCGTGGTTTTCGCGTCCGACGCCGCCGACGAGATATCTGGCCAAGGCCGGCGCTCGGGGTGAGCGAGTGGGCAGCCCAGGCTCGCAGCCCGTGCGCCCGAGAATCTCGAAGCGTTCAGATGATGCGTTCGAAAACCTCGGTATAGCGACCGTGCAAAGCCGGAATGGCCCCGGCGTGAATGGGTTAAAGGCCTTCCAAATTATTGTTAAATCATTGATTGAAGGGAGTACAAAACACAACAGTCATAGTTCAGATATGAAATGAGATTTAAAAGTGACTTATGCATGTAAATTTAGCATTGTTTTGGTAAACAAATTTCAAGTAAGGATTGCCCATTTTGATATAACAAAATTATTCAAACAGGGCACTACTGCGGATGGCAGTGAAGAGCCAGCCAGTGGAGGGACAGTAGTTTCAGCTGAGAAGGTGAAGGAGTATGAAGAAACTATTGCAGGACTTCGCCAGAAACACGAGAAAGCACAAGAAGATGCTACCAAGCTGCAGTAAGTGTAATATTATTTTGTTGAATATTTTTGAACTGTTACTTGACATATTATTCTTATAATTATTATATTTCTATCATATAATTAAGATTGATTAGTGATATTATTTCCAGGCAAGAATTGACAGCATTAAAGCAGACTCTTTCCTGTAAAGATTCAGAAAGTAATGTATTTAAGACACAGGTAAGTGGTCATTCAAATATTTCATATATTTGTATGTATCTGCAAACTAAATCATGACTCTGTGAAAGTTAAAAAACTGGAACTAAAGATTCAAAATTACTTTGAGTATTATTATTGTCTAATTGATATTGCTATTTCCAGAGCCAACAAAAGGATGGTGAACTAACAAAGTTGCGCAATGAACTTGAGACAAAGACAAGGGAGTTGCAACTTGCACAGTCTGTGGCAACTCAGCTCAAGCAGAATGTGACTAAGCAGATTGCTGATGTTACAAAGCGATTGGGTAAGGTTTATATATATTTTGATTATCAACTTGTTTTTACCTTGTAACTTCAAGTTACTTTAAACCCTTCGTGCCGGATGACGTGCTGACATGTTTCGTGGTTTTTGTGTCAGATGCCGGTGACGAGATATTTGGTCACGGCCATCGCTCGGGGTGAGCGAGCGGACAGCCCAGGCTGTGCGCCTGAGAATCCCGATGCGTTAGGCTTATGTGTTTGAAAACCCTGGCATTTTAA